>JAUDYJ010000002.1:52984402-53086902 GCA_030761175.1 Masticophis lateralis
AAACAAAAATGGTATTTTAATCATAAAAAGGGGAACTGGCATACTGTAAAGTACAGGTAACCAGAGGAATTCTTACACAATTAAAACAATGGCTACCTAGGGGTGGTGTCAAAATCTGCAAGATGGCAGGTATGGGCCTGTGTTCTAAGCCCCACTCCTTTTGTGTATGTATATGTATGTGCATCTTGCAAGCTTTGACCCCAGCTGCCCAGGTGTCCTACAGCTGGCTGTTTTTCAATTTGGAAACATGCCCACTTATTTTAAAATTGACTCCCATTCAAAAGAAAGATAAAGCAGAGATTTGCTAGCATCTTGTATTTCTCAAGAAAGTACATGTATCAGTAAACCCTCTAGAAATATGGAAGTTTTGTGACAAGCATACAGCCATTTTGTAAGTGCGCTCGGGGCATATTTTCAAATTTTCAGGCATGCCCCCAACAATCTAAAACATTGAAGGTCTTTTTTGTGTCTTGCCAATATTGTTAGGGTTAGAATCTAAAGTGTTTGAGGTGTAGGTTAAATTGTGGAAGGAAATTGAGAACTGCTACTGTATGGAAGGAAGCACATCTGAAGAAGTTTGGAAGCTAAAATATAATGATCCTATTAATAAGAATGTTGGCTTGGATGTCTTGGCTAATCTTCCAGAACACATTATGACCTGTAAAGTCTCCAGATGGTAAGATTTTAGTTTCAGAGTTCCATTAGAAAATGGACACCTCAATCAGCATCCAAGTCAGTAAGAGAAGCTCAAATGGCTGAAAGATTAATAACATTTGGAATCAAAGCAATTTTCCCTCTTCAGACAAATTTATCCTGGCGAGGAAAAGAATAAACACTTTTGACAGGAGAATCTCCATGATCCCATCATGTGTTTCCTGTGAAGACTGATGTAATTTAAAGAATGTGCATCTATTTCAGATGGCTGCCGCATCCTTAAATTTGTTTTTTATCTTTCACAGAGTATGTTTGTTATTGCTGACACAAAGGTCATTTTAATAGCATCAGCCTAGCTAGCTTGAAATCTCATGGGAATCTGACTGATTTGTGAATGACTGCGGAAGAAGGGGAGAATAAAAGTCCAATCAACAGCTGCATTATTTCAAACAATAGAACTGAGCAAAAAGACTTCTCAACCTGGTATTTTCCAGATACTGGACAGCAATTCTCATAATCTCTAGACAAAAGAATCTTCAAGGGTGTAATCTTACCATTTTAACTGGACGAATACTTTGATTGATAGAACAGAACAGAACAGAACAAGAGAACTGGAAGGGACCTTGGAGGTCTTCTAGTCCAACTCCCTGCTCAAGCAGGAAACTCTATACCATTTTAAACAAATGATTATCTAATACAATGTCTCATTTGGTATAAATGAGACATTGACTGAACCAGCCAACACGTGGCTTTAGACTATTCTGTGAATAGATATTTCATTATTAAATGTATCTCATTTTTTCTACACAAGATGCTTTTTCTTCAGAACTTTGTTTTAGAGAAGCAGCACTGTAGCTTCTTTTGTTGGTTTGTTCATTTCAACTTTCAAAAACATCATGACAGTTTCACAGTCTTCTCGTGAAGCTCCTTGTGCTATTTCTTCTCCAGTTGAAAATATGAAGCATTGATGCTTCAATACACAAGAGCTTCTGAGTTCCTTACAAACCAAGCAGTTCAACTTGCCAAAACAGAAAAGTTGGTAATGGCCCTCAAATGCTTGCCAAAGTGGAGGCAAGGTCTATCTCTCTGTAAATATAACCATAACTATGGAATATTTATTTATTTAATCGGCTCTGTTACTGTGAAGATGGTTCTGACAGAGTATTTCTTCTGGACCTGTAGGTCAACCAAGATTTTTCACTGGCTGGAAATCCCACTTTTTCCCAGTTTTCTCCCTTGCTTCCTGATCAGAGGGGAGCATTGCTAATGGAGAGAGAGTTCCCCTCAGAGTGGGCAAGCACAACAAGGGGCAGGGGAACAAAATACTGGCTGGAATGCTGGGTTTTCTGCTCTTTTCCTTGTTTTCTGTGCTTGAGGAACAGAACTGAGGGCCCTGAGGCTGCAGCACCCAAATATTGCAGAGGACAGCAGAGTGAGGCTGGTAGCTATGTAGAAGATGCCCTTAGGCCTTCATTCTGAAATCTGTAAATAAGACTTTCCGTCCTTTCCTCTGGATACATCCTGGAAACAGAAAAGAAGGTGAATGTATGGATGCTAATCACAGAAACATCCAGGAGCTCCAGGGTTAAATCTACATTATTTCTATTTGCATCTCTGAACAACTTACATGCAAGCACATCCATTTATCTGCTTCCACTGATAAATGTCTGGCTTCTAGGAATAGTTAGCCAAGACTATGATTAGAGAGCTGCATTAGCTTATATAATTATCCATTTACAATCTGTTTTCTTGACTGATTTTTGACAATTAAAAACATAGTTCCATTGAGCCAATGCCAACATTTCCATTATTTACTGACTGACGGGTCCAAGACAATCCAAGAACTTTCAGGTAAAAAGAATTATTCTCAAGAAACCCAGGAGATATTTTGAGCCAGAAAAGGTAAGGTTTGCTATCCTACCCCATAGCTAAGCAAACCTCTCCCCGTAACTAAGCAAGCCCAAGCAGATTAGACTAGATTAGACTAGAAGACCTCCAAAGTCCCTTCCAATTCTGTTATTCTCTCCACAAAGTACGTAGGTATGCTAAAAGTCCATGGGATCCAACAGATTCCAGTCACGGATTGTGCTTGTGGGTGGGAGAAACTGCAGTAGAAATATCAAAAGGTAAATAGTTGCATTGGCAGAAATTAAAACAAAATATTTAATGCTAACATTATAAGTAACACTTCAAAAAATGGTAAATGTGATGACTCAGTGGCCTGTATTGGATGATATATTATGGAATTCTTTCTTATACAAAAGTTTATATATATAACTTGCTATTATATAAGGAGAGAGAAAGAACAGTATTTTGCAATATACAAAGAGGCCTGGTCAGTGGTGGGATTCAAATAATTTAACAACCGGTTCTCTGACCTAATGATTTCTTCCAACAACCAGTTCATCAAACTGCTCAGAAAGTTAACTGGTTCTCCCGAAGTGGTGCGAACTGGCTGAATCCCACCCCTGGTCTGGTTCATGGTTTGTTGCCACTTGCGACAAGTGAAAAGTTTAATAGCTTTCAAGGAATCTGCTTTTCTTTTTTGCTTCTTTTCTTAAAGGATAGACAACCATGTTTGCTCTTAGAGCCACTGTTGAAAGCCTAAAAAAATGCATTCAGCAGTTCTATACATCAATGGTTCTCAACCTTTTCTTTACCACAGATCCCCTTTAAATGGACTCCTAGTGGACAACCATTTAAATATGGCCAACAGGGTGCAGCAGCTGCCCAAAAAGCCAAAACAGTCCTAGGCTGAATAAACAGAGGGATGGAATCAAGATCACATGAAGTGTTAATACCACTTTATAATACCTTGGTAAGGCAACAATTGGAATACTGCATCCAGTTTTGGTTGCCATGATGTAAAAAAAGATGTGGAGAATCCCTAGTACAGGTCTTCTGCGTGAGCAGGGAGTTGGACTAGATGACCTCCAAGGTCCCTTCCAACTCTGTTACTGTTAAACTCTAGAAAGAGTGCAGAGAAGAGCAACAAAGATGATTAGGGGACTGGAGGCTAAAACATATGAAGAATGATTGCAGGAACTGGGTATGTCTAGTTTAATGAAAAGAAGGACTAGGGGAGACATGATAGTAGTGTTCCAATGTCTAAGCGGTTGCCACAAAGAAGAAGGAGTCAAGCTATTCTCCAAAGCACCTGAGGGTAGGAGAAGAAGCAATGGGTGGAAACTAATCAAGGAGAGAAGCAACTTAGAACTAAGGAGAAATTTCCTGACAGAACAATTAATAAGTGGAACAACTTGCCTCCAGAAGTTGTGAATGCTCCAACACTGAAAGTTTTTAAGAAGAGGTTTAATAACCATTTGTCTGAAGTGGTGTAGGGTTTCCTGCCTAAGTAGGGGGTTGGACTAGAAGACCTCCAAGGTCCCTTTCAACTCTGTTCTGTTCTGTTCTGTTCTATTTACCTTTTGTGGCCACGAACCATGGTCACAGACCAATACTTAACTCAATATTTAAATCATAACATTCCTTCAAGCCTTCACAGACCCCTGTGATGACCTCACAGCCTCCCCCCCCCCAGGGATGGGGGGACCACAGGTTGAGAACCACTGTGCAGTAAAGGGGAAAATATTTACAAATTATTCACAGGAATAATGACAAGCAAACATGAGTATCAGGGACAAGGGATATTTTTATCAGTTCAGTACCTGATTTCTTCAGGCTTTGAGGACAGCAGCTGTTTGGACAAGAAGAACCTGACCTAACTAAAATCAAGTTCAGTGGAAATGGTTATGTCATCAGCATCAGGAATACTAAATCCCACATATTTCACCATTTCCCTCTCTAGAGCACTGGATTTGTTCTCTCCTTTTGGCACATAATCTTCCTTCTCAGGTTCATTTTATATACTGTATTACCATTTATACACTAACGCGGCCAAACAGAATTTGCATGAATACATATTCAGTTTCAAGGAGTGTTACCTTTTATCCATACCCAGTTGACTCAGGCCAGAGTGAGAATGACCTAATTTTAAGAGCTAACCATGTATTATATTCCTCTTTCTTACAAATTAGCTTCCTTTTTTCATTCACTGCAGTCTGTTATTTATGGATTTTTTTCCCCCTGGAAGTACCTCATAGTTCGGAGTTTTCGGTAACACAATTAACTGAAAAGATCTGAAATACATGTCATATTTATGAAATCTGAGGCAGACTTTCTATTGGCAAGAAAGTCATAAATATGAAAAGGATATTCATGGCCTGAATATCACAAGGATCTTGTTTCTTTTTTTAAAAAAAGGAAATAAATGTATTAATCCAATTTTAATTCCACTGATATATTGACTAAGATATGCATAACCATTGGATACATAGTAACTTTACTTCAGGATTCATGCAATGATTTGACAAAGCGTTTATCATTCTGTGAATGGTGATGAGAAAGTCACCACTTCTTTTCTTACTTCAGTTATAAGCTTGATAAAAAAAAAAACTTGCTATGAGAGAACACAAATAGCCACTGTAAAAAGTGCTTAGAGATATATTGGGGTAAGTTAAGTTGCTCAGGTTCACAGAAGATATTAAGTTGAAATGAGTTTGGGTTAGTTCGTCTGTGGCTGACAATATCATGCAAATAAAAATGTTTTCATTGGAAATAAGGAGCCTTGGTGGTGCAGCAAACTAAAGTGCTGCTAAGTAGCACTTAGCTGCCAGCTGCCTGCAATTACTGCGAGTTCAAATCTCACCAGGCTCAAGGTTGACTCAGCCTTCCATCCTTCCGAGGTAAGTAAAATGAGGACCCGGATTGTGGGGGCAATAAGCTGACTTTGTATAAAAAAGAACACCGCTTAGGGTGGGCCAAAAGCCCTACTAAGCAAGTATATACAAAAAGTGTGACGGCTATTGCTTAATGCATTGTAAGCCGCCCTGAGTCTCAGGAAAAGGGCAGCATATAAATCGAACCAATAAATAAATAAATAAATAAATCCCATGGACAAACAAATCATGGATAGGTGTGCTGGGATAATATAGCCAAAATATTCATATTTAATCCACTTACCTTAATTTTATCCACACACCAAATCATAACTTAGTGAAGAACATAATCGTTTGGATCATACAGCACAGAAAGCCAAACATATTGTTTACAGTTGACAGTATATGACATATTATGCAAAAATGTAAAAATCGGCTCTTTTTAGCTTTTAAATGCAGCGTATGGGAGAACTGATGAAGAAGTAAGATTTGCTGCCTTAAACTTTGCAGAGTCCTAAAGTGGCCCTGCCCTGGTCATTTTCTTGAGTGACATGTCACACAAAATCTTCAAATTGACATTGTGCACCTTTCTGTGCTGTGAACATCCATTGAACAGTGTGTTTTGATGACTATTCTGAATGACATCCGAGTTTAGTCTAAATAGGGAAAAAGTAGTCCTTTCAGATAAAGGCCAAACTACTAACTGTAGGTCCCATATAGATATTATATGCATAATTTCTAATTACGGACACTTCCACACAAAGTTTATGTTGTTCCTAGACCAGATTTATGCAGTCATGGGAGCACCATCACTGGAGGTTTCTAAGAAGAAATTGGACACCATTTGTCTGAAATGATGTAGGGTCATCTGCTTGAGCCGTGGGTTAACTAGACAACCTCCAAGGAACCTTCCCAACTCTGTTATTCTATATTCTATTCTGAAATGATCTCGATCTGGAAACTGAGCCAATTTGTTGCCAACTTAGCCACAGTGCAAGGCAAAGCTGTTGTCAGGTTTCCAAGTATCAAACCCCAACAAAAGAAGACTCCGAGGCTAGAAGTTCCTCAAAGTTCCATTTTATTAGAGATGTCATATTGGCACATCTGGGAAAACCCAAATCCGAAAGCTTACAGGTTTTCCCCACCCAAAAGAAAGTCCAAGTCCCTTCCCCTGCACCCACATGTCCATCACATGATCCAATCAATGCACCGTCCCAACTGGAGATGCCTCCCAGTCACACCACTCCAGGTACAGGCCGAATGTCCTTGACTCTCAGAGAAAGGAATGTTATTATGGCTAAATATTGCCACCATTCTATTCAATCCCCTCTCCCAGTTTCCCACAGCATTAAGTGTAGCAGCCCTGAAGATCCAAAGAAAAATATGGTCTCCAGGGCTGACACTGTTTTTTAATCTAGATTTCCTGGACCTAAGGGGAATAGGATTTCTGTTTCTGGGAGACCCACTGAAACTTATTGGAGCAGTGATTTTCTCATCTGTTTCTTAATGTTTCTAAATTGCAGGTCATTTTCAGATTGCTTTTGAGGGATTAAGGAGAGGGAATGATAGCAGCGTGGGAGCCCTGTTTGCCTGTCTGTATTCTTCAGACATAAAGCCAGTCAAATTAATATACTTGACAAGCACAGCTGAATTCCAGACAAAGCTACGCACAGACATGTCCATCATGTTATTCTCTGTCAGGGTAAGTCATATTATGCAAACAGGAGAAAAGGAAATAGTAAGCCAAGGAAATCAAACCCTTGAGATAAGGAAGGAAAGAAAGAAAATATAGCTAAATCTAGTTTACCCCAGCCTATTTATTATGCTTTCCATGTTTTTCAGTTCTTGCAAACCATTTTTGCTTCCACCATACCAATGCATTACAATATGTCTTCAAACTTCTTCCTCCTCCTCTTTGTCTTCTTCTTCCTTCTCTTCTATTCTTCCTCCTTTTTTTTTCTTCTTCCTCCTCCTCTTTTCTTTTTCTTCTTCTCCCCTTTCTCTCTCTCTCTCTCTCTCTCTCTCTCTCTCTCTCTCTCTCTCTCTCTCTCTCTCTCTCTCTTTCTCTCCCCCCCCCAAATTACAACAACTAAGTTGCTCACAGGTATGCAGGCCAACAGAATATTGACTCTGTTCACACCATAAAGGCAAAAACACTTTTTGTAATAAACAGCAGGTGTAAAGTGAAAGCTGGCACTTTTATGTGCTAGTTGAAGGCTAACAGAAAGATCTAAGGAGTCTATAAAGGACCTTCATCTGTCTAAAGCATGAAATGCCTCTTTTTAGAGGTTCCCTTTTGCCCAGTCAACTCTAGCAACAATAGAAAAAAAAATTCATATTACAAAGGGATCAAGGTTGACCTTTCCAAACAAGGGTCCAACCATGATATTGACCAAACTTTTCCATAACTATTCTAGCTATGGCTGGTTGAACAATCATATAGTTATCTTGCAGTGATGGACCAAGGAAGGGCATTATTATTATTATTATTATTATTATTATTATTATTATTATTATTATTATTATTTAATCTGTAGTGAGATTCACAGTCTTTGAGGCTGGTTAATAGCTCAGCAGCTCGAGTCCTAACCAAGGACCTAGGAACTGTTAAGGTATCGTCAGAGGATGTAAGCTGTTCCGAGTAAGGTGGTTTTTTGTAGAGTCAAAATATTCAAGTCCGGTAAATTTAGAATTTCTAAATAGCGGGGTAGCCCTTTGGGTATTGCTCCAAGGGCTCCAATTACAATCGAGACAACACACAATTTCTTTTTCCACAGTCGCTCAACTTAAATTTGCAAGTCCCGGTACTTTGTGATTTTTTCTTGCTGCTTATCTTCAATCCATCACCAGGTATTGCAATGTCAATGAACCATACTTTTTTCTTTTCAACTACTGTTATGTCAGGTGTGTTGTGGACCAAGTGCCTGTCAGTCTGAATCCTAAAGTCCCACTAGATCTTGAGTTTCTCATTCTCTAAAACTTTCTCAACCTGATGTGCCCAGTGGTTTTTGCTGTACTCAAATCCAAACTTCTGGCACAATTTCCAGTGAATGATTTTAGCAACACGGTCATGGCATTGTAAGTAGTCAGTTTGTGAAATTTTGCTGCACCCTCTGATCAGGTGGTCGACTGTCTCATCTTTCTCATTGCAGAGGCGGCATTTGCTGTTGGTGGTAACATGTTGTTGTTGTTGTTGTTGTTGTTGTTGTTATTTTGAATACTTTGCACAGCCTCACTAGGGAAGTTCTATTTTACTCTCTAGACTTTAGGTTTTTGTAATGAAATGGCTACAAGCAGCAGAGAAGTAGAGTTAATGCAGCCTTTTTTAATAACAAAAGTTCTCAACAAAGCAGAATTGCTTTGCCTCATAAAAGGTAAATAGTCACTTATACTGAGATCTCTTTTTGTCCAATTTTTAAAGTATACAAATTGGTCGGAGATAGGACACTTCCATTATCTGTCAGTTTCCTTGTACGTGTATGTTTGTATATCTGTGAAAAGTAATTCAGTTCCTGATTTCTTCCCCTCTCTCTTGTTGGAAAACACCAATGTCTCCTTCTGGAATCCATGAGACTTGACAAAATAAAAATAACAATGTAAAAATGGGGTAAAAAGTAGATAGCATGTCAGAATCCAGAATACTCCAAAGGAGCCTGGATAGCTCAGCAGACTAAAGCCTGTTTTAACATTCAGCTGTCTGTAATTATTGTAAGTTCAAATCTCACCAGGCTCAAGGTTGACTCAGCCTTCCATCCTTTCTAAAGTAGGTAAATTGAGGACCCAGTTTGTGGGGGCAATAAACTGACTTTGTATAAAATATACAAAAGTATGAAAGCTATTGCTTAATGCATTGTAAGCCGCCCTGAGTCTCCAGGGAAGGGCAGCATATAAATTTAAATTTTTAAAAAAAGCTTTATCACTTTGCAATAAAGAGCAATCAGAACTAAGGATTTTAATTCATGTAATTGTTTCTTCATTCCAAGCAAGTTACCTGCTCTTTTAACATCATTTGGTCAAAAGTTGTTACTTTGGAAACTCTAGCGTGACATTTGGCACACTTCTGAAGCTACTGAGGAAATAATGACCATTTTGTAGATCATGAATCCAGAGGGGGGGGGAGAAGAAGAGAGAGAGAGAAGGGCTATTTTTTTATTTGTCCTCATTAAGGACAAATAGCCAGTCCATCTGTTCCTCTTTTTAAACAGTCTAGAACAGGTGTGCTTTGGCTCAGAATGGTCCCTCCTACTAAAACGACACTTTAGGCATTCATTAAATTTGCTAATTGAATTCTGGATTTTGTTGTTAATTTCTAAAAGTATTACCGATGAATCTGCTGCTTGTATCAAGGACACAAGGAACTTCAGTTAATCGCCTAATAAATCTACAGGTTTTGGCGAGATTAAATAACTACACCAGCGACCCATTCTATCTGATTTCGATTTATCTTCTTTCCACAATCTAATTTTTATTATTGGATGTTATTAGTAATATTGGGACAATTCCTGGAGCCCAACTGTATTGAGGCAGTAGAGAAATTGCATAAAAATAAGTAAATTAAACCCAACTTGTTGTCAGCTGTCAGAGTTCCAAGCCAACATACCACAGCCCATTATTATTTTTATTAATTTGGTGCCCTTTTTACAAAAAAGGTGGGTTTTTTTCTTAATTGAGTTGTATGCTTCACAATGGATCAAGTACTCTGTACATATTCTAACTAGCAGGGATCCCCATAAGATCACTCAGAATATCAAGTTTCAGTACTGGATGTTGGTATTGAAATCAAATATTAAAGGCAAAATTAATATTAAATCAAGCCAGTCTCAAACTGCATTCTATCTACCGTTAACCATTAGGGAACAATTTTTGCATACGTTGGTTCCCCAAAATTGTAATCCTAAGAAGCAGACTGTACCACCTCAAACATGTGCACCTAAGGTTCAGTCCTCAAACAATATGCATGCATTTGTTGTTGTTAGTTGCAAAGTCATGTCCAACCCATCGCGACCCCATGGACAACATTCCTCCAGGCCTTCCTGTCCTCTACCATCCTGTGGAAGCCATTTAAGCTCATGCCTATTGCTTCAGTGACTCCATCCAGCCACCTCGTTCTCTGCCATCCCGTTCTTCTTTTGCCCTCCATCTTTCCCAGCATTAGGCTCTTCTTCAGTGAGTCCTTCCTTATCATTAGGTAGCCAAAGTATTTGAGTTTCATCTTCAGGATCTGGCCTTCTAAAGAGCAGTCAGGGTTGATCTCCTCTAGGGCTGACCAGTTTGCTCGCCTTGCAGTCCAAGGGACTTGCAGGAGTCTTCTCCAGCAAAGGCCTCAATTCTTTGGCACTCAGCCTTTCTTATGGTCCAATGCATGCACAGCTTTAGGAAAAAATCAGGGACCAGATTCCTAGATACTTAAAACCCATTTTTGTCTCGAATGTCAATCAACACAACTAGTTAGCTTTCTTATCTATAAATTGCCAATGTTGTTTCTTTTTGAAATTGGTTTTAAAACTTACTTAGAGCCCATGGTATTTAAGTATGAATTCCAAACTAGAATTGGCAAGGCTTTACAAGAGATAGAGCATGAACCCATCCAGGAAAAGGACAGGTGTGCATTGCTTCTGGGCTTAGATCCAAAGCATGTTTTTCATCACTGCTGCCAATGACAACAATGAATCAAGACATCAAGACATTTCAGTCTGTGTATAAGGACCAAAGGACAAAAAAACAACCACTTATTCACCAACACAACACACTGGAATCTTCTGCAAACACTGTAACTGCTGAGTAGAGTCCAGATGAGGCTTTCGTGCCATCCTTGGTCTTCACCTTCTGAACTTAATGCCCCCTTTCCTTTAAGGTGAGCTTCCCAGGCAGCACAAAATATTGTAAATAATATTATTTCAATGTTCTTGTGGAACAATGGAGTGAACGTGGATGTTTACTGTTTTTAATATCTTGGCAGTCAAAGCAGCTTTCAAATTATGTAAATGTTCTCCTCAACCACTGATTTGCATAAAGAAGTTCACTATGCATATAAATGTGGATCGTCAAGCACATGATTTCCCGTCCAGTTGGAATCTCATTAAGAAATACACAAGGCTGGGCTAGGAAAGTACTTAGCCAGTGATAAATGCACGTAGGCTAGAGCAAAACCATGCATTTTCTCTTATGATACTCTTTCTGATACCTTAGTGAGGCAATAAATAATATGACAAAGCTGTACAGCTGCTTAACAAGCTGTAAATGTTTAATACACCAGAGTCTTTTTCAGACCCATCTTCCAAACAGACAAAGCTTTTAAACAGAGAGCCACAACACATTAGTTGACTGTTCACCACCCAGTGACAAACCTAGCACCCCATAAAAGTTTTAAAGGGTGCTAAGTAAATCCTGACACAAACACACACTTCTTTTCTTGGTGTTTTTAAGGGATTTGAAGACCTGACTCTTCATCCAGGCCTTTGGTAAGGGTGAGTGAAGTCCACCTTGAAGTATATTACTATTCTCCAACAGCAAAACTTTAACCTAAGACTGTCTACTGTTAACCTCACCCCATTCCTAAGAGGTCTGTAAGAGGTGTGCATAAGAGCACCAGAGTGCCTACCGTCCCTGTCCTAATATTCCTTTTTACTTACTCTTTCATGTATTCAAATTATGTTTATACTTTTACCTGTTATCTTATATATGCTTGACAAATAAACTGATGATGATGATGATGATGATGATGATGATGATGATGATGATATGAGTTTGCCACTTTTTGTTCCCATCCGTTTTTTGTCATCCTTGTCATTTCTTTTCTTCATTTTTGTCTATTCTTCTTTTATTATCCAAATCAATGATTTGGATGAGGGAATAGATGGGGAACTGATCATATTTGCAGATGACACCAAGCTAGCCAACACTCCAGAAGATAGGCTTACACAGGAGCCTGTGTAGCGTAGGGGGCTAATGCCTCTTACTAAAGGCAGCAATTAACACCAGCTGCCTGTAATTTCTGTGAGTTCAATCCTAGCCAGGCTCAAGGTCGACTCAGCCTTCCATCCTTTCTAAGGTGGGTAAATTGAGGACCCAGTTTGTGGGGGCAATAAGCTGACTTTGTATAAATATACAAAAGTATGAAGGCTATTGCTTAAGGCATTGTAAGCCACCCTGAGTCTCCGGAGAAGGGCGGCATATAAATCAAATTTAAAAAAAAAAAACATACAGAAGGATCTTGACAGACTTGAACATTGGGTGCTATCTAACAAAATGAAATTCAGTGGTGAAAAAAGTAAGGTTCTTCATTTAAGCAAGAAAAACAAAATGCACAGGTACAGTATATGTGGTACCTTGCTCAATAGTAATAACTATGAGATGGATTTTGGAGTCCTAGTGGACAATCAGCCAGCAGTGTGCTGCCGCTACCCAAAAAAAAGCCAACACCGTTCTAGGGATAGAATGAAGATCACGTGAAGTGTTAATACCACTTTATAATGCTTTGGTAGGGCCACACTTGGAGTACTGCAATCAGTTTAGGTCACTACGATATAAATAAGATGTGTGAGACTCTGGAAAGAGTGCAGAGAAGGGCAACAAAGATGATTAAGGGACTGGAGGCTAAAATATATAAAGAATTTGGTATGTCTAGTTTGATGAAAAGAGGGACTGGGGTGACATGATAGCAGTGTTCCAATATCTCAGAGGCTGCCATAAAAAAGAGGGAATCAAGCTATTCTCCAAAGCACCTGAGGGTAGGAGAAGAAGCAATAGGTGGAAACTAATCAAGGAGAGAAGCAACTTAAAACTAAGGAGAAATTTCCTGAGAGAACAATTAATCAGTGGAACAACTTGCTTCCAGATGTTGTAAATGCTCCAACACTGGAAGTTTTTAAGAAGAGATTGGATAACCATTTGTCTGAAGTGGTGTAGGGTTTCCTGCCTAAGCAGGGGGTTGGATTAGAAGACCTCCAAGATCCCTTCCAACTCTACTATTCTATTCTATTCTATTCTATTCTATTCTATTCTATTCTATTCTTGCTTTTTTATTTTGCTTGAAATTCTTTGCGAACCACCTAAAGTCATTGGGAATTGGGTGGCATAGAAATGTAAATAAAAATAACGCTGATGAACAGACATAATTCCTAAATTTGCTATGTTGGATTGTGCTTAAAACAAATAAGCAAAAAACATCTAGGCATGGAATGAAACTGATTTTGACAGTTGGGTGAGTATCTATAACACAATTGCTAATCTCATTCACAAATATTAAAATTATAAAGCTGATAGTCAATGCCTGGGTAGATTCTACATCTCACATCATACCCTGTGTTGAGTCAATCGTGCAACTCCCATATATATATATATTTTAATATTTTTGCTGATAATTCTATAAATAAAGGGAGGCTGTTATAGATCTATTTCGAGCTTATTTGCTCTCGTCAGACAGTCATACTCTTACTGGGATTTGAACCTGGGCCGTCTGCCTGCAAGGCAGTTGATTTAATCCCCAGGCCACAGGCTCTTATCCGATTACCAGCTCATTTCCAGGTAGATTTATGTGTATGAATATATATATATATATATAACATATATATATATATATATATATATATATATATATATATATATATATATATATATATATATATATATGTTTTCTGAGATTTTCGCGGGTGTTTGTATGTAAGTCTTTGGTTATTCAGGTCTTTTCCCGCGTAGAATTGGAAGTATCTCGGCGACGTTTCAATGTGGGGCACCACATACATCGGACAAACCAACAGAAGAATAAGTGCACGCATTGAAGAACACAAAAACTCAGTCAAAAAAGAGGAACCAACTTCTTCCCTGGTCCAACACTTTAAAGCCACAGGACATGAAATTGACTTTAAAAAGACCAGAACTATCGCCAAAACTGAACACTTTAATGACAGAATAATCAGAGAAGCCATCGAGATAGAAAAACACCCACACAGCATGAACAAACGAGACGATACCTCCCGCCTGCCAGCCATTTGGAAACCCGCCCTTATTGACAAACGAGTCCCTAACACGATGAATGACACCAGACCCACACTCACAAGAGCCACACAGGATGTCACCACCACACGTCCACGCAGAAAGCAGACTCAAACCCACATTGATAATGAAACATGACCAAGGACCAGAAGCCAGACCGCAGCTGCATCATTAGCCACTTTTAACCCCTCCAATCCATACATGAATCAGACCAACACCCTCCATGAAAAGCCCTCACGACCACAAACACGAAGCCAAACAACAATGCAGCTCACCAGCTCAAATCCCCCTGCAACTCAGACTAACCCGAGCACAACCAAGCCCCCACCCAAACAGAACACACCCCCAGCCAATCAGAGCACAACCAACCCCCCATCCAATCAGAGCACAGCCAAACCCCTAACCAATCAGAACACACCTCCACCCAATCAGAACACAGCCAAGCTCCCACCCAATCAGCTCACACCCCCACTAGCAGTTAAAAGGAAGGGTCAGCTGCAATCTCACATTGCTCCTGGGAGCACGAAGCCGAGAACACCAGCCTGAAGATGACGAATGAGACTTCGTCGAAACGTCGCCAAGATACTTCCAATTCTACGCGGGAAAAGACCTACCTATATATATAGTAGAATAACCAAAGACCTACCTATATATATAGTTAGTTAGTTAGTTAGTTAGTTAGTTAGTTAGTTAGTTAGTTAATTAATTTTTCTTTAATGTTGGATTGCAAATACAGCATAGCCATGTATGGCAGTGGGGAGACACTTTAAACCATCCAAAATCACATGCTGGAACAGGTAAAATGAGAGGCAATTTAGAAACCAATTAGATTAGATCGTTCTTCTCTTTTCTTTTTTAAACATCCTTCATTCACTGGGATCTCAACCCGAAACATTTCCCCGTAATCCCAGCTATATTTACATCCAACTTAGAGTCACAGTGTCAAAGTGCTGTGCCTGAGTGTGAATGACAACTTGCTTTTTATTTCTAGCTAATTTTGCCACCTTAGAACCTCCAACTCTTAATAAACATTAATTATGGAGTTAGCTTCAACTCAGGGTACGGAGGAACAAAAATATTGTGTTCACGGAGCAGAACAAAAATAGACATTGATTTGCCATTCATGGGACCGGTGAATCTCCTTGCTGCTGTTTCCAATGGTTTCACTGATCCAACACAAATTCTAAGGTTTCCGTTAATTAAAACAAATTGCCCAATAGTGTAACAGCTGGTGAAAAATTTGGAGCTTTTCAGCTATAGTGCATGGTAACAGGCACAGCTCTTCATTGTTATAGTTATTTTGCACCACTACGAAAGAAATTTCTAATAAATGTGGGGATTGTCCATCAAACAATGAATGAACTGCCCCCTAATATACGAAACATCCCTAATCTCCGTACTTTCCGCTGTGCCCTCAAGACCCTGATGTTCAATCAGGCAGGGCTAAGCATGTTAACTGGGAATGATTAAAATATTATATAATTCTGGGTTTTATTTATTTGGGCTATACTATGCTATAATTTTAATTATCAATTTTATGATGTTTATGTATCTTTTATTTTTTCTTGACTGTACACCGCCTTGAGTCCTGCGGGAGAAAGGCGGTATAGAAATATAATAAATAAATAAATAAATAAACATTACAGCCATTGTAATCATCATTCATTCCGAGAAAATCAACATTAGCATAAATATGCCTGTGTTGTGATGAGGTTTCAGCATGGTTTTGAAACTCTTTTAATGTATGGGTTTTGTCTAAGACCAAATTAAAGATCTACTGGAAGCAGCATTTGCAAATCACTTGAAGCCATGGCTTGCTTAACCACAGTTTATAAATATGTGCAATTGGCTGCATTTGTACACTTATCTAGTAGCCTTTAGAGAAATTGAACAGTGCTGCTACAACTTCCTAAAAGATAGGAAAAAAGATAATAGACTAGACCACGGGTCAGCAACCTGCGGCTTTGGAGCCGCATGTGGCTCTTTCACCCCTCCGCTGCGGCACCCTGTCACTCAAAATGTGCGTCACAACCACCAATGTGTGACTCCACTGACACATGATTTATTGAGCTTTTCAATCCCCGGTAGGCCAACCATGGATTAATCCAAGAAAAAAAAAGTTTCAGAAGAAAACAGAACATTTAATTCAACTACATATGCTAGTTTTGTGGCCAATCAAGAAATAGTCAGGCATGGGAAGGGTTTTGTGGCTCCCGGTGGTTTTTTTTTTCTGTGGGAAAAGGGTCCAAATGGCTCTTTGAGTGTTTAAGGTTGCAGATCCCTGGACTAGACAATAAATGTCCAGTCTAATGAAGAGAAGAACTAGGGGTGACATGATAACAGCCTTGCAATATTTGATAGGCTGTCACAAGGAGAATATCCTATTCTCCAAAACACTGAGGGCAGGGCAAGAAATAATGGATGGAAAAGTTTTCAAACAGAGATCTAACTAATTAAGAAGAAATTTCCTGAAAGTGAGAAAAATTAATCAAGGGAATGGCTTGCTTTCTGAAGTTACGGGTCTCCACAGGGGTGAGCTCCTGCCCTTGTAACAACCAGTTTGCCTGGAACCAAAAATGTGAGCTTCGCTCACGTGAGCTCCTTCCACACATATGTGCATTGAAAAACCAGCGATTATATAGGCCATGATAGGGCCAGGGTGGATGGGCGGGCCAGCCCTGGTCAGAACTACTGATTTGTCCGAACCCGTCTGAACAGCAGCAGCCCACCACTGGTGCTCCATCACTGGTGGTTTTAAAGAAAACATTGGAGAGCCATTTGTCTGGAATGGTACATATAGGGCAGTGATGGCTAACCTTTTCTGGACTGAGTGCCCAAAGTGCATGTGCGAGGCCCCGAACCCCCAAAATGCAATGCCCGCATGGCCCTCAAGCATGCCCCCTGCCCCAGTGGTGAGTTTCAATTTTTTTTACTACCAGTTCTGTGGGCGTGGCTTGGTGGGCGTGGCTTGGTGGGCATGGCAGGGGAAGGATATTGTAAAATCTCCATTCCCACCCTACTCCAGGGGAAGGATACTATAAAATCTCCATTCCCTCCCGAATCCAGGGGAAGGTTACTGCAAATTCCCCATTTCCTCCCAATCTGCTGGGACTTGGGAGGCAAAGAATAGATGGGGGCAGGGTCAGTCAGAATTTTTACTACCGGTTCTCCAGAACTGGTCAGAACCTGCTGCAACCCACCTCTGCCCTGCCCCCTGCGCATGTGTGGCAGAGACCCAATGACCAGCTGGCTCATGTGCATATGCAGCAGAGCTGAACTAGGGCAACGGCTCATGTGCCCACAGAGAAGGCACTGCATGCCACCTGTGGCACGCATGCCAAGGTTTACCATCATGGATATAGGGCCATGTTGGCAAGCCTATGGCACGCATGCTGGAAGTGGCACACAGAGCCATTTCTCCAGGCACGCGGAGCCATCACCCATTATTCTTCCGGGTTCCGGTACACTGGCCATCTGGTTTTCATGCGCACGGGTGTGCCAGAAATTGAAAGAGTACCACCCATTGCACATGCACACTCCAGGACAATCTTCCTGTTTCCAGAGAGCGCATGTGCACCGGCCAGCTGGTCTTGTTTCTAGCAAGCATGTGCGCGCAAAGACCCTCTCCACGTGCCAACAGACGTGGAGAGGGAATCCCAGCGGTTGCTTCCTAAGGGAGCAGAGCAAGATAAGCCAGAGCTTCCCTCCCTCCCTGCCCGCATGGGCTATTGCCTGATTCCAGAAGCAGCCAGGGAAGTGTGGAGGTTGGGACTCAGTTGGTGAAGTGGGCGCTGTTGCCAAGATCACGGCAACAGTGTTTTTGGGTGGCAGCAGAACGAGCAACCAAAGCCTGTCTCCACCTGTGTGCCTGCCTCTCCCCCACTTTCTCAGAAGAAGAACTGCTTGCCAGCCCTGGGCACCCAAAAGAAGTGCCGGGTGGCTATTTTGAAAGGGGCGGGAGTGGTTTATGCAAGTGTGAGCCTCCTCGATCGGGGCACCTCTCTGGGAATTGCTGCCCAGCCTGGCCCAGGTGTTTGGAAAAACAGTACCCTGCTGGAAGGGGAAGAGGAGAGGAGGAGGGGGAGGGGATTACCCAGAGGCCAGCTGGCAGATAAAAGCTGCAAGGCTCTGCTATAGTTCTTTCAGGTGAGCCATCCTTGCGTGGCTCTCAGGTCCCTGCCCAAACTGGCCTGGAAGAGGCGTGTCACCTCACACCTCACACCCATGAGGCAGTGGCTGCTCTTGCTGGTAACTGAGTCTGCAAATTGGCATGGTGGGCTCAGTTACCAGCAGCTCGCGCCTTCTCATCCAACACCCACCACTCATGCCGGGTGTTGCTCCAGTTCTTTCCGCCATAGCCGCACAGCCTTTTCTTACAATTCTAGCTATGTCTTGGCACTCGCAGCCGTGGCAGCCCAGCACTGCAGTTCCCCTCGCTCCAATCAACAGCCTCTAGTCATGTCAAAGAGCTGCGGCCGGGTGGGAGGAGGACAAGGACAGGCGCAAGGTGATGCGCTGCTTTCAGACCAGTCCGGCCGGCGGGTGGGTGAGTGAGCAGGCAGTCCTCAGGGAATAGTGCTGCACTAGGTGACACATCTCCCAGTCACGGGCTGCATGTGGGGCCTGAGATGGAGGGGTTAGCTTCCCCGGCTGGTGCATGGTGCTGCCGAGGTGACAGGACCGAGAGCGTTGCCGTCAGCTTGGGAACAGCTGTCTCACCAGGGAATGGGCTGGTAGCTGGTTGTTCTCCGGTAAGAGGTGCACCGGCCATCTTGGAAAAAGTGGGGGCGCATGCATGGGGGGATGCGCACATGCACAGTGCGGGTTCTATGTGTGCATGCGCAGTGTGGGGCGCATGTGCATTAGGAGCATGGTGGAGGTCATGCACGCATGCACAAATGGGGGCGCCCATTGCATTATGGGTGCTGGCACATGAGAGTGTGCGAGTGCTCACGTGCTCGGACTTTTGGCATGCAACACCAAAAAGGTTTGCCATCACTGATATAGGGTCTACAGGGAGTTGAACTAGAAGACTTCCAAGGTCCCTTCCAACTCTGTTACTCTGTATTCTGTATAAGTTTTCCAATATGCTGAACCTTAACTGTTACTTTAGTTCATCCATTTTCTGAATTTTACAATACACTGAATCAAAAAATTAATCAATGGCTGGGTTTAGAAAATACATATCCCCTCATAGGGCAACAGATGGGAACACCAGACATTGTTAGGAACTGAAACAAACGAACAAACAGCCAAAGTTAGCAAAAAAAGGATAATAGGAATATGAATGTATGAACATTCTTCATATAGACTAGATTACATTAGCTGTTACTTAACTAGATGTGTTGACTAAGCCACTACTAGTTGAATTTATACAACACACTAAGACATATATCAACCAACTACATTATTGTTTTGTGCAATATATGTGAATCCAATCATTGGATCAGACAAACTAGCCAACTTCTACCCATTCAGCAGCAAGTCATTTCACCGCAAATGGTGAAATATTTGAAATGTTGGATAGTGAGGTAATCTAATTAATATGGAATATGTTAAGAAACTGATAGGTAAGGCAAAAATAAGGAAACAGCTTGGCTTCCTACCTACGAATTTTTCTTTGGATGGCTTGGAAAGTTGTTTGCTAAATTCCTTTACCACTGTTATATGTAATATCTTAAACTGCATAACATATTATATATTTTCTATAATAGTAATATCCCTAGATTACTATTCTAAACCAAACTAGGCCGATCTCAAAAACTTTTTACGTTACTTATAAGAGTTGCTCATAAAAGGAAGCTTTGTCCTTAGACCTTTCCCAGCTGCCATAAACGTGTGTTTATTGCCATCTTTTGGATGGAAGGAGAAATCACCAGTTTGAATAAAAAACTTTTAATGTTGCAAATGCTTTCAGTATTTTCAGGTGCTGCAGAAAAGAGAGAAAGGAATGGGTACAATAAAAGTCTGTTTCCATAATTTAATCTAAATTTAATCTAATTTAAGCAACTAAATTTTGATTTCATTAGATCAGTCTTAAAATGATGATAAAACTGACTCCAAATCTATTTGAAGTGGCCTTAAAGCAGAATATAGATTTTTTTTTCTGTTTATGTTATTATCACTTGTAAATTATGTTAAGCACAGAGGAATTGAATTCTTGCAAAGAATAAGTCCATTTAGTCGCTGCTAAAAAAAACAACTTTTAAAAAGGTTGACAAGATCTGTGGAACATTTGCATGTATTAATTTGATATTATAGATTTGGCTTGTGAATAATTTAACTAGGAATCCATTATATTTCACCATAAGAAAAAAATTTTAATCAGATGATCTAGATCAGTGATGGCTAACCTTTTCCAGATCAAGTGCCCAAACTGCATAATTATGCAAGCTACTTCTGCTGCAGAGGACTGAGATGCCAAAATTCTGCTTTTCAAGAAGCAGTTTCGTCAAAGAATGTGCAACCAATGAATGTTTTTGATGAGTCATTTTACCAGCCTTTATGTTCTTTTAAAACTAAGGATAACAGAAGCCACTGCAGTGACATCTAGAATTCATTTACATGTTGAACTGTACCATGTAATTGCTGATGCCATATGACAAGTCTTTCATGTGCATTAAGTCAACTGGAATTAGGCCATTTTCACCCCAGGATACATGAATATCCAAAAATATTCAGAAGTGATGTCTCATCATGTCGCAATAAATCTCACAGACATAATGTGTAAGTAGGAAAAGGGACAATCTATTTCTAAAACATTAATGTTTAATACAAAAAATATTTCATTAAAATGATATATTTAGGGGAAAATCATGTCCCAAAAAGGAAACATTGTGAACGCAAAGTTAACTAATATTTCCTATTCAGGTTTTAAAATACATGGTAAGACTAAGATTAAGGACAAAGCAAATTCATACATAAATGCAATCTGTTCTATTTTTTGAGCTGTATGAACAGGTTATTGCCTATTCATAAGACCTTCATCCTCAACCCACATAACTAATAAAGTGTGCAGCCAGCTCATTACAATTCCAATTGTTATACTGTGCCTTTCTTTACTAGTGCTCTCTGGTTTTCATTTTGAACTTTGATTCCTAGCAATAAAACCTTAACAGCTTTTTCCAGCCTTCAGCAATTAAAAGCTCGGCTTTAGGGACTTCCTTTGAGTGGAGCCTTGCTCTTGAAGTTTCTGATAAATACTTATGCGATTAAGGGTTATCTCTCCAAAGTTGTATCTTGTATGGGAAAGAGACTGAGCCAGAAAGGATGCACAAAAAGGATATAGTTCATGTATTTTGTGTGGACTGTTAACTCTGTTCCCATGACAACTCAAACTTTCTTTCTTTCATTTCTGCTGACAGCTAACAATTCTGGCCTTCTGGTCATGCTTGATAAGCAAAAGGTTGTTACTGGAACAGACTACATTGAATAGGATGAAGTAGCATGGAAGAACTACAAACTAGCTCAGAACCTCGATTTCTCTTTATTAAAGGAATTGTTACTCCAAATCCTTGTGGTACAGCTGATTTGTCTTTTTAGCATCTTTCTCCTTCAAGGCGTCTCTAATAGGCTGCACAAAACAATAACAGTTTCTTCTATAGGCAAGATAGCTGCATCGCACGCACTGTCCTGAACTAGTCTTAAAAATACATAATTATTTATTCATGCTGAAACTTGCATTTTACTTTTCTGCCAACAGAGGGCAGTCAGGTCATATTTAAAAACATAAAAAGGCAATTAAAACCTAAATTGGAAAAAAAAATCCAGCCAATTTAAAACGAAGCACCATCACTTTTCAAACACCACTGTTTGGAAATTAATTTGTGACAAACATATTTGCCACAAGATGGCAGCACATCACTTTCTACTGCTTTGCCCTGCCAAGCTGTTAAACTTTATAAGAGCATTTGGGTTCTTCTTTTTTCCAAATAATTTTGTTAGAGATTACAATGTAAAAGACTGAAAACTATACAAATTACAAAAAAGTAAACAGAAAAGAAAAAATAATGTCAAAAAAGAATATCTTCTCTCTTCATCCCAACAAACATATACAATGTAAGTAAGTAAATTTATCATCATTTCTTAAATTATAACAACATATGCTCACTTCACCTTATATTTCGTCTCTTAACAACATCCAAAATCCTCGTTATTAATTCCTTATCAAAAAAATTCCAGTAATGTTCAGATTCTCTATTTTTTTTATCCCCTCCCAATATTTCAGAAGTTTCTTTTGTCCATCCAGTAAGAGGAATGCATACTTTTTTTTAATCACTTCTCAAAAAATTCTTCAAAATCTTGATAGATTTCTTTTGTACATTTAGTAAAAAATTATTCATATCTTTTATCTGATTTGATAGTTCTATATCTTCTTTAGGCATTGAAGCATCATCCTCTATCATCTGAAAGCGCAGTACATCCTTTTCTGTATCTTTCTCTTTACCTGTGATATTTGTATTCAGATTCAGAATAATCTCACACTTAGTCCGAGTATCTTGTTCTTGTTCCATTGCATCCTTAACAGTCTACCTAATCATTTCCCAAAGTTTCAAAGACTGTCATAATTTTTTCATAGATTTCCATTAAGAAGAATATTTCCTTCCATTCTTGTGCTATTTATTTCAATTTATATGTCTTCCACCTTAAGCTGAAAAGCAACTCTGGATGGCTTACAATTAAAATTGTAAGTGTCTATTGTTGTTTTAGCACGGACGTGATGGCTCAGTGGCTAAGACACTGAGCTTGTTGATTGAAAGGTCAGCAGTTCAGTGGTTTGAATCCCTAGTGCCGCGTAATGGGGTGGGGTCCCGTTACTTGTCCCAGCCTCTGCCAACATAGCAGTTCGAAAGCACCGAAAAATGCAAGTAGAAAAATAGGGACCACCTTTGGTGGGAAGGTAACAGTGTTCCATGCGCCTTTTTTTTTTAATTAGATTTATATGCCGCCCTTCTCCGGAGACTCAGGGCGGCTTACAATGCATTAAGCAATAGCCTTCACACTTTTGTATATTTTTTATACAAAGTCAGCTTATTGCCCCCACAAACTGGGTCCTCAATTTACCTACCTTAGAAAAGATGGAAGGCTGAGTAAACCTTGAGCCTCGAACTTGCAATAATTGCAGACAGCTGAATGTTAATAATAGGCTACTTAGCCAGTTGAGCTATCTGAGGCCTTTGGTGTTTAGTCATGCCGGCCACATGGAGACATCTTTGGACAGCACTGGCTCTTCGGCTTTGAAATGGAGATGAGCACCGCCCCCTAGAGTCGGGAACGATTAGCACATATGTGCGAGGGTAATCTTTACCTTTTATTGTTGTTTTGTATTGTATTGTTATTGTTTTGTATTTTTGTTTTGTATTGTTAGCCTCTAGCTGCCTCTTGTGTTCAAAATAAAGTCCCATTATTTTATTTTGACTGAAGAAAAGGTAAACAATGATATTTTCTCATGGAAAGAATCCTTCCAAAATTGTAATTCCAAATCCATCTGAGCCATTAATCCATTGTTACAATATCTAAAATCCACATTCTAAGCAATCTTTTGCTGTTTAATTTGGAAAACAATATTTTTCAAAAGCTTTTAACACTGTACATAAAATCCTTTCTTTTAGGAAAAGGCAATTTTCCTAAGGCACTATAACTAGTTCTTCTGAAGGGACTTAGTCCTTCTAAAGCAACAACAAAAGCAAATCCAAAATGATTAAGAATTAAGACTCAGTCGAACTTAAAAACCCTTTTAAAAGGCTGTGTTGATGACTATGAATGAAGATTATTCCTCAGTTGATTCCCAGCCATTCAACCCACATCCAAAACTGTGAAACAGCAATTCATGTGATTTACTCAGAAGGAGCAACTGTGCAGTCACTTGGTCTCTCTCAAGATCTCCCTTTACTCCAGGGAGATATTGGTGGCCCGGATCCTGCATCCAGCTGCCAAATCCGTTGTAACACCATTCTGTTTCAAAAAAATAGGGTTGAAGGAGAGACAGCTATCCTGCCCAGCTCTCAACCAGAACTCCCTATTTGAATGTATTTTTAATGCTAGAAAGACAGCGTGAGAAAATGGATGTGGACATTTTAAAGTATCTTATGCTAGTGAAATGTATGTGAATGTTAATTCAAATACACGCCTTTCGCTTTTTTAGCCATCTGTATTTGCACATGAGCAATATCTGTGGTAGCGCTGACTCTGCTTATTTTCCTCTTTTCTTGGCAGACCAATACTAAACAAATGCCATCTGTGAAGCTGACATCTCTCAGGTATTTGTTCCGTTGCCAAGGAGTTCGAATAAATAGCGTGAACCAAATTAGCCAAAGAAAAGCGGACTGCAGATCTTGGCAAGCCACTTGTTTATTTCCTTCTATTATAACACCCGGCAATCATAGGCACACTGAATGGAGAGGCTTAGCTTGATACACTTGTGCCAATCAAGGGAACATAATGTTATCTTAAGTATTCTATCCTAAAGATTTCAGCAAGGGTTCAATTCATAAAATGTGGAAGATACATCAATAAAATATAATAATAACTAATAGGCCTCTGCAATGCATTGCATACAGTTGGAAGGAGGAGTTTTGCAGTATTTGGGTGAATAAATGTAGTAATTCATTAAATCAATCTCAAGCGTTTCTACCCTGTTTCCCCGAAAATAAGACATTCCCTGATAATAAGTCCAATCAGGCTTTTGAGCACATGCGCTAAAATAAGCCTCCCCCCTGAAAATAAGCCCTCCTGAAAATACTTAAACACAGAGCTGGAAATCAAGTAAGATGGCAAGAGGAGCCCTATCTTGCTCCACATACCCCAAAATAATAAGACCTCCCCAAAAATAAAGCCAAGCACTTATTTCAGGGTTCAAAAAAATATGAGACAGGGTCTTATTTTCGGTGAAACACGGTAATTCAATTCAATTCAAATCTTTATTGCCAGAATACAACATGTGTACTATTAGATTGAGGCTGAGCCTCCCTTCGTGCACCTCCTCCCAACACAATACAGTGAAAGACAAAAAAATTCCTATCTCAGTGAATTCTGCTAACAACACCCAATCCTATTGCATGAATCCTATTGTGTGAATTTATTGCATATCATGCCGATCCTGCAAGTCAATCTTACTATGATGTTGTAGTTATTTTTCATTCAGGATTCTGACAGCCTACGGATAAAAACTGTTCTTCAGCCTGTTTGTGCGGCTGTCTATGTTTCTATATCTCCTTCCAGATGGTAGGAAAATGAAGAAGGGCTGACCAGGGTGTGAGTCATCCCTGAGGATTTTCCTCAGTCTTCTAAGGCAACAAGCCGTAGCAATGTCATCTAGTGGTATCAGGGGACAACCCAGTCCAGAAGAGAGAGGGAGAGGGGGGGGGAGAGAGAGAGAGAAAGAGAGAGAGAGAAAATAAACTAAAATAATAAAATAAAAGGTGCTTCCCATCAATGAACTGACATTCTGCAATTTTAGTTAATTGAAAATGATAGCCCCTGATTCTTTTTCTGATAGAGGAATGCCATGCATGATTTTATATGTTTTAGGCATCTATTTACCTAGTTGCCTTTTTTTTTTCAAGTCAGAGACTTAATTTTCCATTGTGGTTGCTCTTCTATATTTTTTCTCATCTCTATGATATTCTTTTTCCAATGTGGCATCCAGTATGATACCGCATTCCAGATGTTGATGTTTCACATGTTCGCAGTTTTATTTTCCATATTTTTCTAATGATGTCTAACACAGATTTTTTCCCCTTTCTTTCTTTCACATTTTCCATTCGCTGAATTGATATCTACATTAATTTATGATTTTTAAGATCTTGGTTAATTTCAGGAGAAATTTCCTGACAATGAGAATAATTAATTAGTGGAACAGATTGCCTTAGAAGTCTTGGATGTTTCATTGCTTTTAAAGAAGAGATTGGACAACCGTTTGTCTGGAATGGCAAAGGGTCTCTTGCTTGATCAGGAGGTTGGACTAGAAGTCCTCCAAGGTCCCATCATCTGTGTTATTCGGTATTCACGGTAAAACTAATGGAATTAACTAAGATGATGAAGTTGACTGCCCTAACCCTAACCCTAACCCTCAAACATTACTTTTCAGGTTTCTAAACCTTTTTAAGCGCTGTAACTATTAGAGGAGAATGATGTAATTCCTCTCAGCCAAGGCTTCTGGTAGTCAACTGTTTATGATGTTATTTTCCCCATGTTCTTTTACAATTATATTTGTATTTTGGTATTTGGTTTATTTATTTACTATACAAACTCTATGGAATATTCTTCCCTGGGAGGGAAGGCATTCTTCTGGCCTTCTAAAGGGATCAAAACATGTCTCTGTGGCCTTGCATGGGGAGCCCAAAGGAGTGCGCAGTTCTGGGGTTGGTTAATGCCCTCCCTTTGCCTTTGTCAATCAATTTTTTATCAGCGTTAATTATTTTGTGCCTTTTTAAAACAAAGAAAATTTTAATCAGTTTTTAAATTCTTAACTCAAAATTTTAACTCTAACAATGTAATTTTGTATATATTGTTCTATATTTTGATGTTTTATTGTATATCGCCCAATGACCCTCTTTGAGAAAGATGGGTGGTTTAGAAATGTAAAATATAAACAAACAAACAAATTTCAAAAGCTCTAAATGGATCCAGTAACTGTTAATGCTATTGGTTTAACTGAAAGAATCACATTAGAAGTTTCTTACAATAAGATAACTAAGAATTATTACTAAGAATGTATTATATCACCACACTGAGGTATCATTTTAACAGATAATTTTAACAGATAATTCCCATGTAAAGTGACACTGAAAATGTACTATGCCAAGTACAATTAATGAGAATTAAGGCATTCATATTTACAAGGCAACAATTTCTTGAATTGTACAATTGAAAGGACTCCCGTGCATTTTGGCAGGGGTGAAAAATCCAGCAGGTTCTGACAGGTTCTGGAGAACCGGTATCGGAAATTTTGAGTAGGTCAGAGAACCGGCACTTTGGCTGGCCCCAAAGTGGGGTGGGAATAGAGATTTGCAATATCCTTCCCCCAGGAGTGGGGAGGGAATGGGGATTTTGCAGTATTCTTCCCCTGGAGTGGGGTGGGAATGGAGATTTTGCATATCTGTCCCTTGCCACACCCATCAAGCAACACCACACTCACCAAGCCACATCTACAGAACCTGTAGTAAAAAAATTTGGATTTCATCACTGCATTTTGGGCATAATGAGGTTCTACACTGCCTATTGTAAGGGTAGAGAATCAGAGCTTAGCCCCAATGGCTACCTGCCTTTGGAAGTAATGGCTTTCTTTTGCTAATTGTATGATTAGACCTTCTTACCATTAAACATTAATCTTCCCTTCTTACCACACCATTATATCAAGCCATTACCCATAATGCTTTGAAAGAACAAGAATGTGTCTATCACTATTTTTTTTCTTTGAAAGTATATTACCTTGCTTACTACTGTTTACATTCCATATGGCACCAATATTGATTTTTGATAATGCAAAAAGCAGCTTTGTAGCTATGCAATTGTACAGCAGCCTATCTCTTTTTAGTTTTCAAATGGGGGAAAATGGTATTCAATAGATTATAATTGCAGATACAAAAAAATCAAGGAGAAGCTATGCTCATATATGTTAAATAAATTGAAAATGCCTGCTACAAACTAGATATCATCAAATTCATTAGGAGTAATTCATTTCATGATTTATGATTAAGATTACAGATCTGTGATAACTTATCTGGGAGTAAGTGTTGTTAAATTGAGTCAGTTTTCTGAGAAAGCATCTAAGACTGGATAACCTTATTAATGCATAGATGTTCTCCCAAACATTCAAATAAATTGATATATTTGCCATACTCAAATGATGCTCAATCCATTATTCTGAAATGTTCTGAAATCCAACAGGATGAAATATGTCCTAATTATTTTAAATAACCATCAAGTGCGGCAGCCAATTTCAATTTTCATTTATTCATTTAATACACTACTAAATGAATGAAATGTATTTAAAATGACTGTAGAGGGTGGTTGTTTTGTGATCGACTTCTTTTAGACACTTCCTGTTTCAGTAAATATTATTTATAGTTCTTTCAAGCTTTGGTGCCCCATTGTTCAGGTTACATTGCTGTGACACAATTTTCTTCAGATCTGAGGGCGGGGGGGGGGGGAATAGCTAGATTGACATCTGTAATTCAAGTACCATATTTTTCGGACTGTAAAATGCACCAGATTATTAGACGCACCTTAGTTTTTGGGGAGGAAAATAAGAAAAAAGCTGATTGGCAGGTGGATCAGCCTCTTGGAATACCTCCAATCAGCTGTTTCAGAAGTGAATTTTAGCAATAGGTTCCTTGGTTGTGAGCTCTGTGCCTTGCTTTTTTTTTTTTTTTTTTTGCTGTTTTTTTTTTTGTTTTGTTTTTTCTGCCTCTGAAAGCCTCCAAAACAGAGCTTCAGAAAAAAAAGCCTCTGAAGCTCTATTTGGGGGCTTCTTTTCTGAAGCTTCTTTTCTGATGCTTTTTTCAGCTTCTGAAACCTCCGTTTGAGAAGCTACATTCAGAATGTAAGACGCACCCAGATTTTCACTCTCTTTTTGGGGGTGGGGGAAAGGTGTGTCTTATACTCCGAAATATATAGTACATTATTAAATGTAAAAAGCTGAAATAGGCAAAAAAAAAAAAAAGGTTATGTGACGTTTGCTTATGGAGGACTGCTGCATAAGCCCATGAAAAGGTGCAGCTATTTTAAAGATTTGTAACAGTTGTTACATTTTGGCCCTGTATACTCTTCAGTACTTTTTAAAATTAACTGAAATACTGCTATCAATGTGAAAGCATTACTGACATTCTATAATAACAGTACATTATTCAGACATTTCATAACTAATCCATGGGTTTACCACAGCAAGGATAAACTGTCAGATCCTGTCCCATAGATCTCCACATACTGAAATAGTTTCCCTTGGGACTGAGAACTATAGTCTTCCAAAAGCCAAACTATGAAGGAAACCTCCATGATTCATGCCTGTTTCGAACACTAAACCTCCTGTTAAGTCCTTGGTACTTTTTGAATTTATTTTCTTGCAGATGTTTCATTACCTAACTAGGTAACGTCACCAGTGTTTGTAAATATGCCCCCCCCCCTCTATTTATATACAGTACTTTGGTGGGGGTATATTTTTCTCTTTGGTAGTTTCTTGATTAGAATATTGTTTTCTGCTTGTTTGTCTGGTATTAATCCTTGGTTATCTGGATGTGGGCTGCTAAAGAAAATGCATCCTGGATTTTTATTCTTTCTTAGATGTTTTTTTATTGCCTCTTTTGAATGGTGTTTAAATATGGGTTACCCTTGTGTGTTTATTGATTTGTCTGAATGCCAAGTTTCCAGGAATTCCCTACACTTTTCCAGGAATTTAGTTTGGTATAGGATGCTCAGTTTTCCAGTTGAAATTATAATTGAATCTGTACATGTGTTGTGAGCTTAAGGAGTTTTAATTGTGCCTTCTGTCCGCTACTTGGTATTCGTGGATGCACACTGCTAGTCTTTTGCCTGTCTGTCCTACATAATGGCTGTTAAGAATGCAACACTTAGTACAACATATGGTACAACACACAGTACAAATACAGTCTAAGAACTGTTCATCTCTGAGCTGCATATATTCTCTTCTATTTAAACCTCCTGTTTCACTAAAAGAAAGTACTAAGGATGAGATAGGGCCAATGAAGCCTTCTGCGCTCTCCCTTCACGCGACAGTAATCATACAACATGAAGGTGGAAAATACTTACTCAAAAACATTCAGAAGTGATGCAAACCAAACATTTAAAATAAACAACCATATCCTGAGCACTGTGCTCCTTCCATACAATAAGCACTGCAGTGTTTTCCTCAAATATACAGTAGATAGAGACTTTTCACCAGAATTGAGCCTAGAAATGCAGCCACAAGTCATTGCAGTTGTGAATCAAGGCACCATGTGATTGGATTCTATTTTGCAACTATTTTTGCAATGTTTATAGAGCAAGTCACTGAGAACCATGTGGTTATTAAGCAAATCCAACATACCCAATGGGTGTTTTTGGTCAGAAAACAGTAAAAAAAAAAAATTGAAAATCATGGTCAAGACTCTGTGATACTGCAATCAGTCATAAATGTGAGCCAGTTGCCAAGCACCAGAAATGCAATCATGTGACTACAGGTGTGTGTGTGTGCACTCAGTTGTACTTTGAAGGATGTGTTGAAAGTAGCTTTTTTGAATTCCGCTGTAACTTTGAAGGTTTGATAAGCAAACAGTTGTAAATCCAGGATTACCTATAGTACTGTTGATGGCTACCATTTTTATGAGCAGTTCATTTTTAAAAGGAACCATATTACAAATGGGTCTATGGAGATTTTCAGTAATTGAAGTCATGGTTGTCCCAAAGTTGCTTTTTCAGGAGGCAACTGGACGTTGCTTTTTCTTCCAAGAAGCTTCTTCCGTTCTGAAGCTGAAGAAGCTTCTTGGGTGAGAAGCGAAACGTCTTCAAAAGAAAAAAACAAAGTCCAGTTGCCTCCTGAAAAAAGCACCTTTGGGACAACCAAATTACATGTTTATCCAAGCCATGAGTGAAGCATCAAAATGAATGAACAATACTCTGCTGTATAAGTCTTCTACGCAACCCAAGTTAAGAAAAAAAAATTTTTCTTAAAATTTCTAAAATGATATTCTATTTGAGGCTTATTTTAAGGCCATTCAAGAGGGGGGGGAAAGGCAGGGATTGAACAACATTTGCTGAAATAAGGGTCTTGAATTCAAAACCCTGCTGGATGAGTTGATCAACATGAGTTTCAAACATATAACTTCTGCAGTCAAATGCACGGCAGTAGGTCACATCAAGCTAGGATAGGCAATAATAGCCTTACTTTTATGGCACTTTAGAAGTTGAGGCTCCAGAATATAACAGAATTTGACAAACTCAACAGCTTTGAAGATGACAGTGAAAAAAGTCACCATCCTATTTCTAAATAGATTTCTGTTAAAAGTTTGTTTTAAAACTAGTTATAGAGGAATACAATATTGAGGTGGCTAGCTACTCTTCAGAATTCATGCCTCATCCATTTTCCCATTTGCCTCACTTTTTCCAATATCATTACAGTATTACTTTTCATGTTATTCATCAAAGCTTCCATTTCTTCTCAGCTATAAATATTGATTCTGGGATTTATTTCTGGAAGAATATGAGAAATAGGCGTAACCATTGCTTCAATTATTTAAGTTATTAAAAGTGTAGATTCTTGGGTGTTCCTGAAGTTGGATGTCAATTTTATTCATTTTATCTGCTTTATATCTACCCAAGTATTTGCATTTTTACAAATAAATACATGTGCTACAGAATGAACTATTGACTATTAAATCATGACCGGAATAATATTTTGAGAAAAGGTAAACTGTTTATTCAACAGGATGAGTCTGTACCCAACCAGTGGTTTGATCTACATGGCATTATAGCATACATAACATAGGATCCAATCAGATATTCTAACTGAATGGACTTTTTTTTTAAATCATACATTACAGAGACAATATTCATAAGAGGGACAACAATCATTATATAGGGCAGCCAACCAGCAGTTTCCTAGAGTTTTCTGGCAACAACAAGAAGCAGCCACTCAGAAGCAAACTGGATTCAGGAGGCCTATCGCCATACTATGAAAAATGCAGCACTGATAATATAGTCCAAAATATCAGATTTTCCAAAAAAATGGGGAATTGTTTAGTCTAAAAAAAGAAAAGAAAAGTGCAGAGTCCTTATATTATTAAAGAATCTTTAACATTTACATAGTTTGCTTATGACAGTTTCTGTACATCAATAATATAAGGGCAGGTGGAATTGCTTCTAAGGCAGCACCATAACATATTTCACTTGGCTGAACAAAAAAAGAGTGCCTTCACAAGTTATAAGAGAACAGGCTAGGAGAAGAAATAAGTCATTTCCCTCATTGTAAGCTAAAGTAACTCCAATTAAGCAGGACATACATTTATGGGAAGAGTCAGTTATTTTGCCTTGGCGGACAGCATCAAGTCCATCACTCCTAGTTCTTACTTAAAAATGTGTGGTCTTACATTTTCTTCATATAATTTCTATAAATTATACAAATCCCATCCTCTCTTCCTTGGGATGGGACAACTCACCACACAGCCAACTCACCACGACCAACTCGTCGTGGCACAATTTAACAATTCAAATTATTTAAAATCATTTTAAAAATGTTTTAACTTTTTTAAAATTAACATTTAATTTTGTCCCTCCTTTTGCATCCTTTCTTTAATGATTCTATTCCATCATTTCTTTGATATTAGTGTAACTCTTGTCCCATGGTAAGTTGGCCATGGGAAGTTGGCTGTGGCGAGTTGGCCGTGGCGAGTTGGCCATGGTGAGTTAGTTGTGGTGAATTGTCATAGACCCTCTTTTCCTAGCATCCTATATAATGTCTGGGTTTGGTTAAATGTCAGCCAATAGGAATATTCTCATTATTTATCATTAAGGACAGAGATAGTGTCTTTATTTAGTTACAGGGATAGTCCCAACAACAGTAGCATCTTTATTTAGCATTCTCATCAAATAGCATTGGGGAGGATAAAAGAAACTTTGTATTTCCCCTTTAAAAGTGAGTTAACATGTGTTCCCCCTCCCGTTTCTCTTACACACATACACACCAACACATTTCCTTCCCATTTGTACTTGTATGCATTTTACATTCTCCCTTGAAATCTTTGCTGAGTTGGGTCAACCATGCCCAAATGTGTCTGAAAACATAGAGATGAATCTATCAAGAATTTCCCTTGTGCATGACAATCAGGAAACAGCACTTCCACACAACAAAATATGTTTAAAAGAGAAATTGCTGCCAGCTGAAGCCTATGCAACAGGGACACAAGAATTTCCTATCAGGAAGTGTGATTACTTCATCAGCTTCATTCCAAGCCTTGTTGTTTAAAACTACAAAGAGTTGGACAAAGGACTCTTTCGCAATTCCTAATAGTCAACACCAATTTGACAAGACAGAATAGTTTTTTTCTTAAAAATTAAAGACAATCCTTGTTCTTATAAAAAAACGGAAGAAACTGTACAAGAGATATTTTGATATGTCCATCTCCCAAGCACATTTAATCCAAAGATTTGTTCTGGTGCTCAAAAGGCACTTAAAGAGTTTTTTAAAAAAACAATCACTAACAACCAATATAAAATAGAAACAAAAATAATTTAATAAAAGGTATAATGTATCTTATCTTTAAGGAGAAAAGTAAACCTTCAGATAATTCTTCGGCTCTCATCATTTTCAAAAATATGTGTAACATGCACAAATGTAATCAAAGCATCTCTTCTCCATAAAGCAAAGTAAGAAAAAAATATTACTGGCAATGAAAATAGAACAATTTGCCAAATGGCTCTCTCTTCCCTACCTGTCCCACTTTGCAATATCCAACCTACGCAAAAACTACATTTGTTGGTTCATTACTACCACAAATGGAATATTTGTTGTCATAATAAACTAGGGCAGAGGCCCCCAACCTTTTGAGCACCAGGGATCGGCTCCGTGGAGACAGGTTTTTCTGTGGACCGGGCAAGGCATGGTTTTGTGTGCTTCCTGCATCCTGCAGATGGGGCTTCATTTGTTTGTGTGGCCCATTTTCTGGCAGGCCACGGACCAATGCCGATCTACAGACCAGGGTTGGGGACCCTTGAACTAGAGGGTGTTCAAATGCTAAGGAAGGCTCAGGGACATGTAGGTGATTTGGGAAGGGGGATTAAAAGAATGTCATAAATGAAAAACTAGCACAGTTAACTAATCATGGCATTAAAAATGCCTACTACATTAGCAGACATATAGATAAACACCATTTATCATTATATTATTATATTGAGGAACAATATTAGAATAACTACATACATTCCTTTCACACTATATACGAGAAGGTCAAAATTCCTTCAGGATTGGAGGTTGTTCTCATTTTTACTGATGCATTTCTAATATACTGAATTATCTATTAAGTGCAAGGATCTGGAGTCACAGGGCCGCAATTAAAATTTAGCATGAAGAAGAAACATTACAGTTCAGCAGATATTTTTCATACTGGAAGCAAGTACAGCAATATATAAACAGGCTAGAACAGGCAAGGTTTCATGAAATGAAGCATGTTCACAGATGAGATACAGAAAATGAGATTCACACAATGTCATGTATGTTCACATCATGGATGAAAAGGTTATTTCATAGAATATGTCCCTCTTCTATGCAATTTCTGAAAACAGATGGTATTAGGAATCAGAGGATAAATACAAATATATTTTCCTCCTTTGGCAACACAGATTGCAATGCTTACAAATTAAATTTTGGCTGAAAGCGTACTATGAGTTAAAAGTACAGCAAGGCAAATTCAAGGTCACTAATTATCCAGAAGTCACTAAAATTGACCTCTAATGAGAAATGGAAAAACATCGTTTCAAAAGGTGGCCATTGCAAAATAAATTCAAAAGATATCAAGCAGTGGAACATGCAGATTTAACCGAGTGTGCAGTTTCAGTAAGATTTTTCCATGTTAAAAATATAAGTGTACTGATTGAAAGTAAACAAAACTATCCTCCTTGAAGGGCTGGTATTAGAGACATCTGATCATAAATGCTGATTTTAAAAAAGCAGCAAGTCGGGCCTTGAGTTCAGTGAAAAGAAAAGAAAAAAAAAGGCAAGCATGCAAATTTCTAGAATTCTTGGTTGTTGTTGTTTTGTTTTGCTTTTTTTCTTTTTGTCTATATTAAAGTATAGAGACCAATTTTATTTCTGTAAACCCCAAATCGCTGTATATTGTTACATAGTACAGTAGAGAAAGTGCAAATTGTCATCTTATCAGTTCAGATATATGCCCAGCTCAATCAAGTATGGATCATGCTGTTCATGCAAGGGGATATGGCCCAGAAACCCCCTTATATACTGCTAAGGAACTTTAAAGAAATATAATTTTATTAAAACCCTCCTTGCCTGTTTTAATCCAGATTAAAACAGATTTTCCCCCCCAGAGGAATCATTAGCAAAAGGGAGATGAGAGAATAAAATATTTCAACCACTATATAAGGTAGCCTATTTATTTATTGTTATCAACCAAAGGTTACTTCAAAGTCCTCTTCTGTTTTGAAAACAGTGGGAGTTGAGTTTCTTTTGTACACATGTAATACTGTGCTACAACATGAAGTACATACAAAACATCCTAGATTTCCCTTTTATATAAGGGGAAATGGTACCACTTTTTACTGTTTGCATCCACATCTGGCGTACTTCTTCAACCAGAAAACGACAAGTTTCCATATTCCAATGAAGCAGTCTTAAAGAGATGAATTTGAAGACAAAATCCACCCATCTATGAGAACCGAATTGATCATCACCACCAAACAAATTCAGTATTTCCAGGACAACTAGTGTTCCTTTTCATTTGTAACTCTAAAGCCAAACCGCACTGATACGAAAATTCAGTTCACAAACTGACCAATAGTCTATTGCTCGATGTATAGTTGCTGTGTAATTTACACACACAGGCAAAAACACACTCTAGCAGATATCTAAGGGTGAGGTAAGTCTATTAAATTGTTACTGGGCTACATAAAGTTTCATATATATTTCTAGACAGACTTGAATATTCCAGTGGTAATTACATAAGATGACAATGGGTAGTACCAAATATTTTCAGCAATGTTGTTATATATGTAAATCCTTAAACCACTTCTACAATCCCAAATATCGTCTTTTTTTCTTTCTTTCTTTTCTTTTTTTACAAGAGTCACGTTTTCCCTGTCTTTTCTTCTAAGGATATCATTTGTACAATCATACTGCTTCCTTCTCAAAAGAAATGAAGATCAGAATGATCCATCATTTTCCCAAAGAATTCTCCTTGGTGAGAGTGATAGCTACATTGTGCCAGATTTATCTGAAGAACTGTTAGGGAAGAGCTTCTCTGTGGGTGTCACCGCAGGACTCCCCATTCCTGAGCTGCTACTGCTACTTGATCGATGTTGGACAACAGGTCTGATGGGACGCATTGGTGGGGGCCTCAGCTGAGCTCCTGCAAGCCGGGCTGAGAGAGCAGGTTTAAATGTTGTCATCATTTCAGTGGTTGAGCTGCTGCTCCGCCTCATAGCTGCATCAGGGTCTCTGATCATGATGGTATGAAGGGGACTGGCAGGTTCAGAATTGACCGAACCAATTTGTGGATTCTTCATTGGTTCAAGAGTGTCCAGGACAACATCCGGGGCTTGTTTCACAGTATTTTGCCTTTCGAGCTCACGCAGCTCATTCAGTGCTGTGCTCATGGTCTTTTCAATGTCCTGTAAACACAGAAATACAAACAGAATGTGACCATTCCTTGAATTAGATGATGATCTGGTTTCTTTTCTTGCCCATAAACTACAGCATATACATTTCATACTCATACAATGGTCTAGTAGTGCAACCGTCCTCCAGGCTAGTTCTCCAGCTATGAATTGTAAGAGCTGAAGCCCAAGAGACTTGAAGGGCAAAGGCTGGAAAAAGTTCACTAGACTGAGACACACTGAGAATGTGAAAATATACCTTTGGATCCCATTCTGTAGATAACTCTCAAAATTTCTAAATAAAAATATATCTTAAGATATAATCCAATTAAAAACATTAAAAAAAAGAACACAGTAGAATTGATAAACAAGTAGATGCAATATCAAGGGAACATGATTACTATAACTGGAGGCTGCATTTCTGATTTCAAATGGATGTGAGCTCTTTCAACTATAACTTAATTTCCACAATGAAATTCCACTTCTTTCAGTTTTGGTATGGAATATCAGGTCAGCCATTCTGTTTAAAACTGAGATGGCAGCACCACCTTTCTTATCTAATTAATAGGTGACTCAAGGTGACTCTCTGGGTGGCAAACAATAAAACCAACAATTAAAGCAGAATATAAAAATGAATTAAAACAATTAAATAACTAACATAAATGTCTGGTTTGGCTCTGCAACCAAACAAGACAGACACAGACTTCAACGGATAATTAGAACTGCGGAAAAAACAATTGCTACCAACCTGCCTTCCATTGAGAACCTGTATACTGCACAAATCAAAAAGAAGGCTGTGAAATTATCTACAGACCCCTCACATTCTGGACCTAAATTGTTTCATCTTCTACCCTCAAAACGATGCTATAGAGCACTGCCCTATACCAGAACAACTAGACACAAGGACAGCAGAGTTTTTCACTCTGCTTAACAACTAATTCCCACAACACTGTCAAATAATTTACTAAGACTGTATTACTTTTATTCTTCTCTTCCTTACTAGTATCTATCTCTTCCCACTTATTACTATAACCATGTTGTTTGTATCTTTCAATTTATATTGTTTTTATTTGTTTCCTAGTACGATTTGATAGCTTATTGGTAACCTTGATTATCACTAGGTGTTGTATCTTTTTATTCTTGATGAATGTATTTTATTCTCCTTATGTACATTTAGAGCATATACCCCAAAGACAAATTCCTTGTGTGTCCAATCACACTTGACCAATAAAAATTCTATTCTATTCTAAAAAAATAAAAACAAGGTTGTAAGAGGGTTAATAAGATGCCATATAGTATTGGTTCATCTGCCACCAGGAAACGCCCTGGCTACTCATTCTGAAGGTTTTCTAGAAGATGTACTGGTTGGGCTGATCTCATCTGGGGGAGTGGGAGGATGGATGTTCCAGAGGGCAGAAAAGTCTTGTCTCCTGGATCCTGTGATGTGCAACTTCTCAGTGGACAACGTCTGCAACATGCCTCTCCTGGTAGAAGTACCAGGTAGAAGAAATTGGGGAGAGGTGTTCCCTGCCATTGGAGCCTAATAACTGCCGCTAAGAGGGGAAGAGGACAGGGGAGTGAAACACTGACAAAAGAAATGAGAGTGAAGAAGACATAAATAAATGAACAAGATAAAAACATGATAAATCTTTGCCAGGGTACCTTTCTGAAGCACATGGATATGGCTACAGCAATCTATGCATTAATCATGTCCTATTTCAATGTCTACAAGGTACAGTAATTGGTTGCTGCCCTTGAAGAATAATAGGGGCTGCCCTTCTAGAGTGTCCAAAAACCACAGCTACAGGTACAAATTATTGGGAGCCAGATTGCTTTCTTGTGTACATTTTATGAGCTTTAGTATACCAATTTTAAATCAACTGCCCTGGCTGCTAATTAGTTTCATTTATGAGTGATTTCCCCCTCCCGGTTCCTGCTGTGCTGCTTCATCATGGGAGGGGGCAGCCGTTCCTGGGAGGGATGAATGAAGAATGCAGAGAGTGAATGCCAAGAGTGCGTATTCCCAGCAGGGTTGTCCACCGCAAGAAGGTCATCCCAGCTGCCCAGCTAAAGCAAGCAGGAACCTCTACTGGGTAGCTGCAATATAGAAAGATGTCAAGAGGCAGATGATCACTTCAGTGACAATGGCAAAGGCATCAATTCCCACTGCGCAGGAGAAGATAATGGGAAATCACTCCTGTAGTTTTACCAAGAAAACCACATGGATAGAAAATATAAAATTACTGACAATATACTGCCAGATGATGCTACTGAGGAAAAAGATCTTTCAGAGTACTAATGGTGTTTAGGACATGGCAATGGCAAATTGTTCTAAAAAAGCTTGGGAAGAAAACTTCAGGGTTTTCTATCCAGGCAGTCCCCAGGAGTCAAAACTGACTTGAAGGCACAACAACAACAAATATTAATGTAGAAATAGGGATGAGTAGATTAGCATGGTCTGTGTTCCCGATAGGGTGATTTGTCAGACAACAGGAATACTGTAATCTACATCCTACTCTAGAAATGAATGAAATACCCTGGAATGCACATTCCAAAGAATACCAGAAATTCATGCAAATGAATCAATGGATGTTTTGCTGGCAACTAGGAAAAATATTACTTTGTTATGCCTGCAATATCCTTAGCACTCAGCTAGCACCACAGCTTCTGCGCCATTTTGTAGACCTCAAATTGAATAATGGATGGATGGATGGATGGATTGATGATGGGTGGATGGGTAGATATACGATAGATAGATAGATAGACAGACAGACAGACAGACAGACAGACAGACAGACAGATAGATAGACGGACAGACAGACAGACAGACAGACATATAATATATATTTATATTTAAAGAAAGATTGTGTGTGTGTTTGTGTGTGTTTTCCAAGCTTTTGGAAAACAATATATTTAACAATATACAGTATATATCTTGTTAAAAAGACAGGCTTAGCTTTGACAGATGAACTTTGACAGCAACTGATGAATAATGTATTGCATCACATTCGGCAGATAAAACACACTTATAGCGCCTCTTAAAAGAACTCAGACTTGAATTGTGAATAACACTGTTTACTAAGAAAACTCCACTGTGCATAGATACATTGACGGCAATAGCTTTTTGTTATGTAATTCTTTCGTCTGTCCTCATTCTTGCCATATTTCGTTTCAGTACATGATCCCTAAATTCTAACATTATGGATTTGTCCGACCCCATATTTGATTTTGTACACTCTGGTTCTTCTTATCTATCTTCAATTTATTCTAAAGAGACCCAAACATTTTACTTTTGCTTGTAAGGGACTTTTTTTTAACCCTGCTAATCGTTCTGGCTAGACTTTATAATTAAACTACTCAAGTGATAGATTGCTTCTACCTTTTACAATCAATAATAAAGGAACAAGCAGTCAAGAAATATGGCATAGACTAGCACTTGGTAGAGCAACAATGAAGAGCTTGGAAAAGACATTAAGATGCCATGATAGATTTATAACTATGAAAGTAGTGCAAGCCACTGTATTCCCTGTGACACTCTAGGGCCATGATGGTGCACCTATGGCGCACCTGTTTGTCTTCCAGGTTTCTGGCATGGATGCATGCGCAACAATCACCTGTACTTCATGTCCGGAGCAGTGCCAAAAGCCAGTGTGCGCATGCATGCCAGCCAGCTGATTATTGGGTGTGCATGCGGGCCAGAATCTGGAAGTTTGGCTTTTCCGGAGCGCAATCCCTTTGTACACACAGCAGTGCCTAAAACCAGCCTTGTGCATGCATGCCGGCCAGCCGATCGTTGGGGCACATACGTGCTAAAAACTAGAAGTTCGGCTTTTCCAGAGCGTGGCCTTACGAGCATGTGCGTGATGTTTCCACGTGACCTTTTTGGCACTCGGTGACGAAAAATTTTGCCATCACTGCTCTAGGAAAATGAAAAGTGGATTTTGAAGGAGCAGGATAAGGTGAATATTGATGCTTTTGAACCTCACTGTTGAAAAAGACTCCTAAAGGTATTATGGACAGCCAAGGAAACAAACAAATGGATTGAACAATTCCTCTTGAGGCAAAAATGGCCAGGCTCCAATTACCATACTTTGGACACGTTATGCAAAGACCTATGTAGCTCTCTGAAGAAGGTGAAAGGAAAGAGAAGCAGACAACGACAAGCAGCAAGATAGAGAGATGCAGTTATAACAAAAAAGAATGCACTGTTGGATCAAGTTAGGAGCAGGTAGCCATGGAGGAAATGTATCTCTCTACGAGGTCATTTAAAGAGTCAACACCAACTAGTTAGCACATAATCAATCAATCAGTCTGGTCATTCTTTTCTACAATTTTCCAGTTCTATAGTTCACTTCTTGAAGCCAAAGTGGAACTCCAAATGCAATGTATCATACCTTTCTATAATGACATTACAGATTGGCAGTTTTATTTTTAGTCCCCTTCTGAACTGCTCCTGTCATGGAACTGGTATTTTTGCCCTGTGCTTTTTTCGTTTAACAGCAGTTGCACACTAAGCTGACATTTACACCTACCTCAAATATCCCTTTCCTGAATAGTCGTTACTAAACCAGAACCTGCAAATACACGTGATATTTAACTTTGTGTTTGTCATCATGAATCACTATTATTTCTGTAATATTCATTAGAACAAAATAGTCAGATACATGTTGTATAAGTTTGGGAAAGGTCATTGATAGGAATGACATTTTAGAACAGTTTTATGACTCCATCTCTATGTATGCTTGCGGAGAATGAAATGCTATCAACCTTAGCAGAATTTGTTTTCAAGACTATGCATGATTCTGCACTCTAGAATAGTTGAATTCAGTGAAATAGTATATGAGATTTAGAATATCAAGTTGCACTCCAAAATTTAATATCAGTGAGAAACGGTTAAATTTAATCAGGTAGTCTAATTCCAATGGTCCTTAGCCTTTTGGCCTCCAAAGAATTATGAATCAAAAGATATCAGGTTGGGGATCATTATGATGATCTGAAATTTGACTGTTCTCCAGGAATTGTTATGCATTTATACAGAAATGCATATGGAAGTTCTTTTTTCATATTTCTTTTCAATTATATTTTTGTTGGTTTTTCCTCTATTGTTCACAATTCTTTATTAACCATTGGTTACTCTGCTCCTTTTTTTTTTTCTTTAACGTTATACTGCTTGTCCTCTCCAATGTATATTTTTAGTACTTTTTCCCCCTGCTAATTAATAAGAGGCTCTTTATGTCACGTTTTATGACAAAGACAAGAAGTTAGAAGAATCATCCCTTTCACTACCTGTTACAGAAATTTGAAACATTCAATTTGTAATTGCTTCTCAGCTTGCTTCCCTGCCAACTTTAGAAGAAACAGCCTACACAAACAATTACCAATTTTTGTTTAAATGATTTTTAGAGCTTTGGACAGAGTCCTAGTCATAGGCATGAAATGCTTACTGCTGTGTAAATTAAATTGGAGGGGGGAAGCTCCCTTTCCCCTATAAAAAGAAAATGGCATTACTAAAACTAAATCCAGTGATCTACAAATCACCAGTGGCTTTATTTAAAAATGGAACACCGCTATCCATTAGGTTTTCTGTAATGGAAAGTGTCAAAGTACTAAGCAAAAAAGCTAGGAAGTGACAGGATAATCACTCAATCATCAACCTACACAGAAAAAGTCGAAAGATGTCAGCCTGAAAATCAACAGGTCCGCTAACCTTTGAGCAATCCATGCCGCTAAAAGAAGAGAGATGCTCAGCTGAACCTGCACATATACGGCCATTTATTTTATGTTCAGTCCATAAATTCTATCTACTAAAAGGCTTACTTGCCATTTCAGATTTTTAAAAACCCTCAGCAAAGATTATTTCTCTCTGCCATTTTTTTCTTCCTTGATATAAATCAACCATCTTCTGATATACTGTATAAGGAAGAACATTTGAGCTGGAAAACCTTTCCCCCTCGATAGATCTGCACAGCCTATTGCTTGAGTCTTTTTCACATATGTGATGAATAAATAGAGAATGCCCTTTGTGTTTAGCTCAGTTCCAGGTGGCTTTGTGGAGATATTGTACTTTGTTCAGAGAGGGTTTCTTAAAAAACTTCTTAGTCTAACCCAGGGGTGTTAAACTCAAGGCCCATGGGCTGGATTCGGCCCGTGCGGTGCTTAGATATGGCCATTGGAGACACCCTGGAAACAGCAAAGGACCGACTCATGGTGCCTCTGCCAGCAAAATTGGAGCTCAGGAGGACTGCGTGCGAATCCCTCCCACTTTGAGCTCTGTTTTCACTGGCAGAGGGCTTCAGCAGGCTGTTGCAGATGAAAACGGAGCCCGGGAGGACTGCATATGCATGGACATCAAGTTGGCCATACCCACCCTGGCCACACCCACTCAGCCCCCCCTCCCCCCCGGGTCAAACACAACCCTGATGCAGCCCTCTATGAAATCGAGTTGGACACCTCTGGTCTAACCTATAGAAGTGGCATTTTGTGATCCAAATGAGGGATCAAATCAGTCCATCCAAATATTAACCCGGTCCAATCCTGCTCGATCAACCAAGCTTCCGCTGGACAATACGACATAATCTTCACACAAATACATACACATGGACTAACCCAAGGGCTCACAGTTGTACCAAGAAATCGATTTTCATCAGGACTGCAAAAACAAAGTTTGAGCATATATTCTGTTCTTTAAAACTCTCCCTATCCCTCTTAAAAAAATCTGTTGATTAGCAGTGTTCTGGGAATGCAGAGAAAAACAGTGAGAGCATGTATTAGAGCGACTACTCTTAACCAGGAGTATATTCTTAACTTCCTCTGAAGGCAGCAATTTCACTAGGCATATGAAAATAGTAATTTTTCTTTTAAATGGTTCTACTGTGAAAGATAGGAATGTACCATAAGTAAAAAAACCATTTGATGTTGGAAAATTCTTGATGCACATTATTCGAGTTCAGAAACTACTAACCCTTAAACCAAGCCATTTATAGATTTAATTTTTTAAAATACATTACTAAATACCTGATGTATTTAAAATTTCTATAATATATAATTTCTACATAGCTCTCCTCTTACCTCTGCCAGTGCTTCAGCTTCTAGCGATTTCTGATCGCCAAGACTACTATGCCGAGTTGAGCTACAAGTAGACCTCAGTTGATGGCTATCACTCAATGTCTTTCTGTCTGGATAATTGATACTGCCAGCACTTCCAAACGTTGCCATCCTACGTTTTTCTGGGCTTTCGATCCTACCTCTGTTCAATGGCAGCATGTGGGGACTGCTAGGACAAGCTGCTGCTCGAGGAGGAGTATCTATTCCTGGACCAAAACCTCTTGGGGGGCTATGGGTGTCACCACCACTTCGACGGCGAGGGATTGCTGCTCCATCAGATCTTAACCTCACCCTGGAAAATAAGACCAACATGCTTGTGAAATCGTTGCTCCATATTTCCAAATTCAGCTGGACTGATAACTAAATGTTCATAGCGGTGTTTTAAAGAGGGGAATGTAGTGACTGCCTTGAAATGTCAAGCTGAAGAATCAAATCTCTTAACCTTTCCTATGTGGGCTAATACAGGGCTCTCCCTTAAGTTGTTTAACAGCTGGATATTTGAAACTGCTGAGCTATCTTCTATTAGCTTAAGGTAATGGATCATCAATAAATAAGTTATGCATATTTCTTATCCTGACCTGTGATGGATTTTTTTTTACTCACTATCTAGGCGGTTAGGGAACGGATAGGATGAAAGAAGCTTAGCCTGATTCTCATGAGAACAATAATGTTTGACCAGAAATCATCTGGCTCATTATCAGCTGCACGTTAGTTCCAGAGGAAGTCACATATCTTCTGAAGGAACAAACCTGTGATCTGGGAATTCTGTCTTCATGGCTGCTGCTTGTTCCTACAGATAAAGTGCATGATCAGAGATGCCTTCACCCCACTCTGTCTGGAGTGACGGTACTACTATTTTTTGGAACAGAGATCCCTGGTAACTTAAGTCTTGCCCTTGTTACTTCCAGGCTGGATTCCTGCAATAACCTCTAAGGATGGTTGCCTCTGAAGATAACTCGGAATTTCAGCTAGTATAAATAATAGGATAGCTAATAACTGCAGGAGGTGGGGGCTATTTTAACAGAATTACACCAATATTGTGGGCACTGCATTGGTAGCCTATTTTTTTTCCAGGTTTATTTCAAAGATCTGGTTATGACCTACAAATGCCTGCAGGGACTGGTACAAGCTACCTTTGGGACAAGCAGTCTGTTCTGAGAAGAATCCATGCTTTTATGACCCTCCATGATCAAATCGGGATGACGTGCTTCACATTCCTGCCCCTGAAGAAGTTACAATTATCAGGGTAAAGAAGAAGCAAGTCTTTTCAATGGCTGTTCTAGTGATATACAATGGCTCGAACCAGTGGTGGTATTCAGTTGGTTCTATCTGGTTCAGGCGAATCAGTAGCAGCGGCTGTGGGAGGCTCCACCCACCCACCCGGACATCATCACGTCCCGTTTTTGACACTCTGCGTATGCGCGGAAGGCCCTGTGCATGTGCAGAGGTGGCGCATGCACTCACATTTGCAAACCAGTAGCAAAGGTAAGTGAATACCACCTCTGGCTTGAACCCTGTGGCTCACTTCTAGCCTTTACAAAACAATGGATACTATCATTCTTCACTACATCTTTTGAGTTTAATATTTTTGTGGATGCAAATAATTTTAACAATTTCACGCTATCGTAATTTTAAAAATTATTTTTGTTGCTTACACTATAATAAGCAACCTAAAGTCTACTGGTTTATAGTGGATGCAGTGAAATAAATCAATATGCATACTTCTTCCAATTTAAACTTGGCATTGACTGTGCAAGTCAGCTCACAACTTTTCTACAATCTACGTATTCAGATTGTTTTGCCTGTAGCCAGAAGAGAATGGGGAAGAGAGATAATTGCATCCAAATGAGAATAAAATATCGGGTTTTTTTTACCGTCCCATTACTCCTCCAAATCCATAATCTGGAATATGATCTGTTGGAGACTGTATGTCATTCTTTGATGAGGCTTTATCATCCAGCAGAGGTCCACTGCTTGCTTCACTATCTGCCTTCTGACTAAGGCTGTCGGAAAAGGCATCATCCCTGTGAATGAGGAAAAAACTCTGTTAGGCTTAGCTTAATGCTTCACACTTAGGAGGGAAAAACTTGTTCATTAATTTGAGCCAGCAGGTGGGTAAAATAGCAATGGATTTGCTGTGGTTAACCCGTACGATAAACAATTAGAGGAACTAGGTGTGTGTAGCCTAACAAAGAGAAGGTGTTCTGAACTAGGCTTCATGAGTCAGTAAAACACACGAGTACTCCCAAAAACCTTATTGTAACAGCTGTGAATTCTGTTCATTCACAGATGAGTCCCAAATAGTTGTAAAGAGTCCTTCGGGATAAGGCTGATAATTACTCACCTTTATCTCCCTTGACATGCTGCCAAAGACCTAATTGGCAAAGCCACATGGAGTCCAGAATCAAACAGAGCTTCAGACTTTAAACTGCACAGAATTAACAATGTCGCTTCCTGCAAAGGCCCACTTGCCTTTGCTCCTCTTTTAAGTCCTATGGGAGGGGCCAATCACCTCCAAGCCCTACTCGCGAACCGTCCCTTTTGTTTTAACTGTTCTTGCCTCCTGGCAGCTCTGCGCATGGGCGCACTGGGAACAGGCACCCCCCGTTCCTCTGCCTCGCTGAGGTCTGACTCTGGAGGCTCCGGAGGCAGTACGTACCTCCCAGATGGCCCTTTCTCTGCCTCTGACACAGAGAAAGTGGCAGAGGCAGACTCCAGGACTGGCCATGTTCCTCCCCAGCCTCCTCACTGTCCAACTCTGCTGCCAGCTCCGCAGGCTGCTGGCGGACCACAACAGAAGGAGTAGGGGTGAAGGGCTGCCACAGAGAAGCCAGGATCAACTTATTCTCCAAAGCCCCAGAAGGCAGGACAAAAAGGAATGTGTGAAACTCATTAAAAGAGAGATCCAACCTGGAACTAAGAAGAAATTTCCTGACAGTGAAAACAATTAATCAATGGACAGCTTGCCTCCTAGAGTTGTGGGTGCTCCATCACAGGAGGTTTTGAAGAAGATAATGTAGACTCATTGTACAGGATGGTATAAGGTCTCCTGCCTTGGGTAGGGGGTTGGACTAGAAGACTTCCAAGATCCCTTCCAATTCTATGATTCTAGTTAATTATTTAGGGATATTGTATATCAGGGATATCAGAAAAGCTTGGGTTTCTACCCTGTTGGCTGCTCATCTTTGAAAACTTGACATAAATCCCCTGTACACAATATACAGGCCTAAACATTCTTTCTGTTTTTCATTTCATGTATACATCTTCTCTTTTCTTATGGCTGGATGCCAATAAAGTTTACACACTACAGTTGCAAGAAAAAGTATGTGAAGGGATTATGTGGAGTTTAGCATGAATTGGTCATAAAATGTGCTCTGAACTTCATCTAAGTCACAACAATAGAAAAGCACAGTTTGCTTAAAATAATACTACACAAACATTAGATGTTGCCATGGTTTAATTGAACATAACATGTACACATTCACAGTGCAGGGAGGAAAGTATGTGAGCCCTTAGCCTAATGACTTCTCCAAGAGCTAATTGGAGCCAGGAGTGAGCCAACCTTGACTCCAATCAGTGTGATGATATTGGATGTGTTGGTGACAGCTGTCCTGCCCTTTAAAAACACACACCTATTTTGGGAATACTGGTTTCAAGTATACTGTCTGATGTGAACCATGCCTCACAGAAAAGAGCTCTCAGAAGACCTATGATCAAGAATTGTTGACTTGCATGAAGCTGGAAAGGATTACAAAAGTATCTCCAAAAGCCTTGATGTTCATGTGTCCATGGTAAGACAGACTGTCTACAAATGGAGAAAGTTTAGCACTGTTGCTACTCTCCCTAGACGTGGTCGTCCTGTAAAAATTACTGGAAGAGCACAGTGCAGAATGCTTCATGAGGTAAAGAAGAATCCTAGAGTGTCAGCTAAAGACCTACAGAAATATCTGGCACATGCTAAAATTTTTGTTGACACATCTACAATAAGGAAAACATTAAACAAGAATGGAGTACATGGGAGGACACTATGGAGGAAGCCACTGCTGTCCAAAAAAAATATTGCAGCACGTTTGAAGTTTGCAAAAGAGCACCTGCATGTTCCACAGTGCTACTGGCAAAATATGCTATGGACAGATGAAACCAAAATTGAGTTGTTTGAGAAGAACACACAACACTATGTGTGGAGAAAAAAAGGCACAGCACACCAACATCAAAACCTCATCCCCACTGTAAAACATGGCGGAGGGAGCATCATGGTTTGGGGCTGCTTTGCTGCCTCAGGGCCTGGATGGATTGTTGTCATTGATGGGAAAATGAATTCCAGAGTTTATCAAGACATTTTGCAGGAAAACATACGACCATCTGTCCACCAACTGAAGCTCCACAGAGGATGGGTGATGCAACAGGACAATGACCCAAAGCATACAAGTAATTCAACAAAAAAATGGCTTCAACAGCACAGAATACGCCTTCTGGAGTGGCCCAGTCAGAGTCCTGACCTCAACCTGATTGAAATGCTGTGGCATGACCTTAAGAGAGCGATTCACATCAGACATCCCAAGAATATTGCTACATTGAAATAGTTTTATGAAGAGGAGTGGTCCAAAATTTCTCCAGATCATTGTGCAGGTCTGATCTGCAACTACAGGAAACATTTCGTTGAGGTTATTGCTGCCAAAGGAGGGTCAATCAGTTATTAAGTCCAAAGGTTCACATACTTTTTCCTCCCTGCACTGTGAATGTGTACATATTATGTTCAACTAAACCATGGCAACATCTAATGTTTGCGTAGTATTATTTTAAGCAGACTGTGTTTTTCTATTGTTGTGACTTAGATGAAGTTCAGAGCACATTTTATGACCAATTCATGCAAAACTCCATGTAATCCCAAGGGGTTCACATACTTTTTCTTGCAACTTTATGTCCTGTAGGATTCGAGCATACAAACGCAGAGCTACCTGACTTACTCTAATTTTACAACTGCTCATTGTAAAGGAAGTTTGATGTAGCAGTTGAAGTATCAGACTAAAAACCAGGAGACAGTGAGTTCTAGTCCTGCCTTAGGCAGAAAGCCAGCTGGGGGACCTTGGATCATTCACTTTTTCTCAGCCCTAGAAAGGAGGCAGTGGGAAGCCACTTCTGAAAAACTTTGCCAAAAAACCAAGTACTTGTCCAGACAATCTTGATTACTGGAGATGTTTGAACAAAAAAAAGGAGGAGGGGGAGGGGGAGGGGGGAGGAGGAGGAGGAGGAGGAAGAGGAGGAGGAGGAGGAGGAGGAGGAGGAGGAGGAGGAGGAGAAGAAGAAGAAGAGGAAGAAGAAGAAGAAGAAGAAGAAGAAGAAGAAGAAGAAGAAGAAGAAGAAGAAGAAGAAGAAGAAGAAGAAGAAGAAGAAGAAGAAGAAGAAGAAGAAGAAGAAGAAGAAGAAGAAGAAGAAGAAGAATCATCTTAAAGCACTTGTAAAGCTTTGTTTGGTATAACTGCTATTTTTTGCCTCACTGGGTAACAATCTATATTTAGCACACATCTCTAACTTATTGAGAAAAATATGTCAAAAAGATAGGTGAACAGTAGCAGCCACTACCAGAATCTAATGAATTGAATTTAGAAAAAGAAAAGTCTTGGTCAGCCTGAATTTTTAAGGAAAAATCTTCCTTAGTTCTTTCAAAGAAAAGGCTTCCACCGCTGTCATCACACATATATTTTTCATATTTCAGTGAAAGTTGTTTTTTCTTTTTTAAAAAAGGATTCAATTGGCTGCATCACACTGACAACACTGTTTCAAATGTCAACATGGTTAGCTGTCAACAATGAAATTAGTCATCACCAATGTGTCTACAGAGATCATCTCTATCACAACCATTTGGTGAGGGGAGGTCTAATGGGAAGCAAGGGATGAAATGGATGACGAAATGATGTTGCAATGACGCATGTAGAAAATGCTGGGGGTTGTATTCTGACATCCTAAGACACAGTTTGTCATTTATCACCTTCACAGTTAGCAGTAGATGCCTAAGTTCTGTACAAAAATGGGGTGAGGGGAGAGAAAAATAACACAGAGCCTTCAAGCTTCATAGAATTTCAACTCCCTTGAGACCCCAGCCAACCCGGCTTCCAAAACGGGAGATTTCCTTTAGAACTTCTTGTTACATAATTATAATTCTTGCCTGTAAAATTAGAAGAAATTCTGAAGAGCAGAGATTATATTTTGTCCTGAAGACAAGTTATGTTTTATAGATAGAACAGAAATTTCTATTCCTAAACCTCATTTCATTACCACTTGAGTATATGGTCCTCTCTGGTTACCTCTAGGTATCAGAATATATCATATTTGATGTCACTGGACCACAGTAATAGTACAGAAAAACTAGAAAAGACCTGGGCTTTACATTAAGTTCTAATTCTATCACCTGGGCATAACAATGTCCATGAAGATTTTGGAAACTAAAACCACCCATTGTGATGCAAATAAAAAAATTTAAAAGGTGGTCTAGAATTCTTTTCAGTTCTATGTTGAGTAAAACAGTCTAACTCCAAGATTGGTTTTAATTTTGAGAACCCCTTCCGTGGTTATTATATTACATTTACATTATAAATCACTATGTACTACAGATATATGCATTCTTGATTATATCCCTAGTGCCTAGATTCAATTAAGACTTCAAGAATTGTGGACTTCTTCTGCATATGGATTATCACATAATGTATTATCACATAAAACTGGAGCATTCTTGCAGGAATGGATTATAAATATATGTTATTTTTCAACTGTTAGTTTCCAGTGGCTGAGGGGATTACATGAGGGCAAGAAAAAGACTTAAAGCAATATGACCATTTTTTTCCACACTCTTCTGTTTGTAGTATAATTCTCAGTGGTTTTTTTTCCCTTTGTTTTTATTATGATTATGGTGACTTTACAATTATACTTCTGTCTGTTAGAAAAAGCAGAAATAACAATATTTTCCTTTATTACTAGAGGCAGTAACAACAGTAAAAAAATACACATTAAAACATTAAAAATAAAGGGAAACTATTAATTTATTAACCAATATATCTGCTCAGTCTCACTTGTTGAGATGGGCAGTTGTACAAAATGAATAAATACATGAAAGTTGGCTACATCCATTTACCTTTGGAATGCTGCTGAAAGAAATCACGGTACAGCCTTCAGATTGAATAAATTCTCTAATTTTTCCTCCAATATCATTTTTTTAAAGACAAAGGTACAGGAAGGAAACTGTCTTGAAGATAATGCAGGCCTTGCTACTACAAGGGAGGGTACTAGCTATTCAGAATAGATGGCATTTAAATGGAAAGCATCTAAAAATTAATTCTATAATTTTTAAAAGTATTGTAGCTACAAAACAGATGCAGAAGTATACTGTAGGGTAATTGTTTTCTCTAAGACTTTTTAAATTCTATTTTCTGAGTTGGTTGATTTGTACTATAAACCACTTGAAGTACATTGATGCTGACACTAATTACTTTTATAACTTGCATGTACATTTGTCCCACTGTGTTTTTTTTCAGATAAACCATCAAATCATTTTAAATCCTCTTTTAACAAAACACAACATAGTGTATACTTTTGTTGCTTCTGCTGCTAGTCCTAATCTTTTATATTTGCATATCAATATACTGTTAAAATTCTCAGGTCTGTTTGATTGAAACCTTCAATTGAGTGAAACTGGAAAGTATAGGGCAGGGGTGGGCAATTGTGGCCAAGTTGTCTCAGGAATTCTGGGAGTTGAAGTCCACAGGTTGTAAAAGAGCCACAATTGCCCACCCCTGTCATGTACTTTCCAGTTTCACTCAATTGAAGGTTATTGAACCAAGGTAGCTCAATGGACTAAGTTACAGACTCCTGTCGGAATGAAATTTGGGGAAGTTGTGGCCGCTTCAGCATACCATGCCTTCCCAGAAACCTGGAGGTTGTATGGCGTAAGGGGAGATGGGACAGCCAAATCCCCAGTCTCTTTGCCACCTCCATCTGGCATCTGCACTCAGTTGAGTGGTGGTTGGCTGCTTTAGAACTGAAGCTGAAATTTGCAATCCCTTAAAAGCGATGGGTGAGTGAGGGAAGGATAAGGGAGAAACTCAAATATCTGATGGCAAAATAGGGCTAGCTGGGTGCACTAGTGGTCAACAGATGAGCCCTTTACGTCCTGGGAGGGAAAGAGTCCTTGGGACATATGGGATGGGGAGGGGGGAATTTTTTCTCCTTGTGGTCCACAGGTCTCTTTGTTGTTCCCCCCAGGAAACTGGCAGGCAGTTCTGCAGTCGACGAAGGAGGAGAAAGAGTGATTTATGAGCTCTCTGCCAGTTTCCCACAAGCCATGTCAATGGGGAAGCTCAGAGGAAATCACTCCTATTTCCACTGCTCTTTTGCTCACCCACAGTCACTCTGCTTCTCTGTTTAGGTATGGAAATATTTCTGAAAGGAATATCCCATGGGTCACACTCATAGTTCAAGAAGTGAGATAGTACTTTGCCTGAAATGCAGCTTATAGCAAACAAGCATGTAAATCAGTGGTGAAATTCAGCCAGATCTATCCCGATCATGCAATCCAGTAGCGCTAGTGGCAGGAAGCTCCTCCCACCTGCCCAGACATCATCACGTCCCGTTTTTGACCCTCTATGCATGCACAGAGGCTCTGTGCATGCGTGGAAGAGGCGCAAGTGAGCACTCACATTTGCGAACCAGTAGGGAAAGGTAAATAAATTTCACCCCTGATGTAAATGTTGGGAAAAAAGGTAAGGAAAGAAGAAAATCAACTTATAAAATAACAGCAATACTCCAAGTCAGGCAAAAGTCATAAATAATATACCAATTTCCCATTTTCCTTAAAAGACCAAAACTGTACTTCGTATAGTTAAATGTCTATTTATCCTCTTGAAAAAGCACCTTTGTACTTCGTATAGTCTTATCTTTTTTACTGAATACAAATACAAACTACTGTATTATTTTTTTAAAAAATACTTACATGTCTTGTACCACAATATATTGATGTGGTATGAGGCCATCTACGCCATTATGACGACCTTCCCACCAGTCTTCGGATGCCCGATGGTACAAGAGAAGGGAAGCCCCTTTTTTAAAGGATAATTCACGTGGGGATCGTCCAGTATAGTCAAACTTGGCAATAGCTTCAATCTGTTCCACTTCTATAAAGTTGGGCAAACAGCAGTAAAAGAAAGATCAAATTATAGAGAGTTGATTAAAATTCACTATAGTTTGTTTAATGCAGTAATGTATTCCTGGAACAGCATGAATGTTTCTTATCTGAAAATATTTCTTTGAAGGCTATTTTTCCTACTTTCCCTAGGAAACAGAATATTTTCACCTTAATGTTAAAGTACTTAAAGTACTACATTGTAATTTAAGTGCAAGTGGGAAAAAAGGGAGGGGGTGATAGCTGACAGCTGGGATAAGTTTCTCTACATTTTGCTAAATTGAGGGGTGGGGGGAAATCTTAAGAGTCCCAGGAAAAGTGAAGTTAGCTTAAATCCCTCAGGAGACAAAGTGGTGAGTTGACCTCAACTTGGTGGCACACAATCAAATCAATCATCACTTCTGATGAAATTCTAATAAAACCTGTTTATCAGAGGCAAAAATGGGAGAAGCATACATATCCTGAGGAAGATTTGTCTTTCAAACTCTTTTTAAAAGCTGTAATCTATTTCCAGCCAAAAGTAGCTTAAAAATAAAAATACCCAGGTTTATGAGTTTAACTCTATTGATGCCATTAGACCTAGCCTCCAAAATGTATCTCTAAAGTCTGAAGAAATTTATACAGGACTATCTAACGCTAACAATAAACAGTTCTGCGTACTATGAAACATAATCTTTTTAATAAACTCCTGGCTGTCTACCATTCAAACCAGAATGTGGAATAACATGAACCTCAATCAGATCCAGGAGAACAATTTTAATGTTCTTGTCTGCTTAAAGGCAGAAAGCAACAGACATCTTATGAAACAGATTTCACATGTTATCATCTTGGTACAGCAATACTATGAAACAGCCCTTAGTCTAAATTAGCTGGGGCTCTACATTTTCTGCTAAAGCGCTCTTTAACATCAGCTGGACATTATATGGACATTGTAACCCTGAATGTATGAAGAGCAACATTTGGGTTATCTTACACCATCTGCCTTTGTGTGGTTCGAATGAAGCAACTTTTAGTAGCAATATATAGTCTCAAGATGACTTCCAAAAATAGCCATACAATCTAGATAAAATATCTAACTCCCCACCAGTACACTGGACCAGTTATGTGGAATTAGACTCCAAGAGGTTATATAAATTCTTAAAATAAAACAGCTCTTCCTCTCCATGCTTGTGTTATGGTTAATCACCCAGAAACTCCAATCAAAACTATTAACATAACCATTCAGGCATAAAATTGCCTAAATGGAAGCTTGCTTGCTTCAACTTTTTCAGTCAAGAAAGGCTGTTTGTCACCCACACTGAAAAATGAAGGTTGACATCACCCTGCTCCTTTCAAACATTCATCTTCAATTAGCTGACTTATCCTTTTCTCCTCTTATGCCCTTAGTTCCAATAAATAATTATGTCAATTTCCCCATAACCTGTACTGGTACAGTACTGGATTTGGATATTTGCATCACTAAAGAGAAAGAATTAATGGAACTAAAAGCCGTAAAAACAAATGAAACAGAGGCATGCTAAGTTCAAGTAAAATACAGGGTTCTATAACAAGGTTTCCTAAACGGTAAAATAAACCAACGTTTGTTTCTAGGCATATTACTTTATACTGATGTCCAAATCAACTTTTCGGGGGGGGGGGGGGATATGATCAAATAGCTATATTATGTGTGCAGTTACAGAAAAAATGTGTTCTGAAAATTAGCATTCAAAAGTAAATGGACATAAATAAATATAAATATTACATGGAATGAAGGAATAGAATTCTTCAGGTTTTTGTCATTTAATCCTGTAGAAATTTTTCAACTTAAAATAATGTTTGTGAGACAGGGAAAGATGTGTCAAAATTTTTTTTAAAAAGTCCTGTGCTGTCTCAAAGTTTGCCAAATCTCATAAAATTCCCCAAGACCATAAATCTGGGGAATGTCACCACCATGTTAGTATTATGCACACAACTCTTATGATAATAATCTCTAATACCTTTATACAATAGTTCAAATAAATCCAGGAAACAAAGAAATAGACTGTACAGTTAAGGTATGTTTGACTGAGACATCTTATAGTTTTCGCTTGACACAAAGCCAACTGGAAAATCTGACAAGGGTCGCCAGTTTCAAAACGCTGTCAGTTATATCTTTCCCTACACTTAAAAATTGTTTTTTATTTTTTTCTTCCTGGGAAACATATTGTAAACTGGAAATCTAAGAACAGGTAGATTTCAACTTACAGCCACAACTGAGCTCAAAGTTTATGTTGCTAAGCAAGAAATTTTTTTACATGAATTTTGCCCCATTTTACAACTTCTCTTGTCACATTTGTTAAGTGAATCACTGCAGTTGTTAAATTAGTAACACGGTTGTTGAGTGAATCTGGTTTCCCCACTGACTTTGCTTGTCAGAAAGTCTCAAAAGGACTGTACATGACCCCAGTACACTGCAACCATCATAAATGTGAGTCAGTTGTCAAATATCTGAACGAAAATCGTGTGACGATGGGGATGCTGCAATGGTCGTGTGAAAAATGGTCATAAATCACTTTTTTCAGTGCTGCTGTAACTTCAAACAGTCACTAAATGAACTATTGCAAATCGAGGACTTACAAGCATTGATGTCCTTGATGCGCAAGATTTTTTTTCAAAGAACATTTTTCCATTTCTTTTTCTTACCATAAAACTGGACTATGTAAAATAACCATCAAACTGGAGGCATCACTTTCAGGTCAAATAGAATTTTAGCGTATTAAATAGGCTGTCAGAATAACTTCCATATTGCCTTGGAATTCAATCATGACAGCAGTGGAAAAATCCCATCCTTACTTCAATTACACATATTTCAAGGAATTTTATTAGTACCTATTGGCAGTGTCAAACATAAAGAGACATCCTCTCCTGCAAACAGTCATATGTTAATCTAGGGAAATTTAGTTATTAAATGCACATTAGCATTTCACAATGTAAATGCTGGTAGATTTTTGTAAACACAATTGTCCATGATTTGTTTCTACACTCACCGTCATCACTGGTGTGTGGCTCTGTACCATTGTCATGATCTCCTTCATCAATAGTGCCCGGTTCACTGTGTGGGCTGTCACTGGAATCAAAAGTGGAATAAATAAATGCACTGAGGTTTTTAAAATGGGGATAAAAGGGAAAAGATATGTGGACTCCTTACTAACAAGTAAAGTCAGGAAACTTCAATTTGCTTTCAACAATTTCAGAATTGCAAAACTGGAACATCTCAGACTTAATTAAAAAAAAAAAACACCTGCAGTACAGGTTTGCATACCCAAGAGAATGTTTTCATTTTAAATATATATATTCAAAAGAATATCTTGGATGAACATGAATCCTTCTAAGATTAGTTTGCAATACCATTTTACCTTCAATAAATCTACTATTACATTTCTGCTTCCACTGTATCTGCATTGTTGAATCTTGCTGTTAACTGCTCCTCCTATCATTCTTTCTCCACATAGTAAGAGGAGCCCAATTAAGCAGTTTTCATTGTAACAACACAGCAACAAGTTTGGTGGCCAAATATAATGCCATCTTGCCCATTATGCTTCACTCGAGAAATGACACAAACATTGGCATAGTTGGGCGAGTTCTGAAAATTCCAAACAGTCCTAAACTACTGTTTAAGCCAGAGGTCTTCAAATTTGGCAGCTTTAAGACTTGGGTCTTAAAGCTACCACGTTTGAGGACCCCTGGTTTAAGCTGTCATGATTTAACTGCTATGGAGGGAAAATATTTTCACTTTTTCCCCCCCAACTGTGGCAAGCTGAATGCCTTGTTGGAAAAATATACAGTTCTTTCTCAGAAATAAGCACAGGCATGAGAGTTAAGTGATGTCTGACAGTAGTGGCACCTGATGGCAGCATCTATACAATGAGAGTTTTGATCACGAAGAAAAGGGCTGTTGCAATGTACTCCAATGCAAAGTGATTGGTAAGAGCCCTTCATTAAACAGTTGTGGATAGTAAAGGACAGGCATCTATTTACTTGATCTGCTCCAAGTGAATTAAAGAGCTTCCCTCATCTTGCGGTAGGAACTGGGCCTGGTTCCTATGAAATGGAATAACTCACCATGGCCATCTCGCCACAGCTATTTTACCAACCCACCAGGGCTATCTTGCCAAGGGACAATTCTATGCGGGATAACTCAACACAATAAATGTTATCTGCCACTGTTTCCTCAATATTATTTCTATTGAGAAAAATGGAAATAATATCAAAGAAACAGTGGTGGACAGCATTTATCGTTTTGAGTTATCCCGCATGGAAATGTCCAGGGCAAGTTGTCCCATAACAAATTGGCCAGTCGCAAGATGACAGTGGCAAGATGGCCATGGTGAAATGACCATGGCAAGTTGGCCATTGCAAGTTGTCTTAGACCCTGGTATCTATTGTCTTGTATTTTATGCAGTGATTAAAAAGAGTTGTTTAAAGGTATCAGAGCTAATTCAAACAAAAGTCTAAAATAATTTTGGTGGAACTTGTTTATTCTTTATTTACATATTTCTGTCTCATGGCAATATGCCTAATATATTTGTTCACGGAATGAAAATTAGGATTGAAGGCCTAATCCTACATCCCTCCCATTATCCAGAACTGAATTGCCAACTATGTAGCAGAAGACTGGTTATCGATTAATGGGGCCATGCCAAGAAACTGACATAGCTATTGCCTGCTAGCCACATTCCCACCTTAGCAGGATGGGAACATCTGTTTTGTGTTTGAGAAAAAATTTTAAGCTGACATAATAGGAAACACAGTCTTTGTAGACTTGTCCCATTTTATATAACAGATCTAATGGAAACAGACATTCATTGATCTGTTCCTTAGATTTTAGTCTGTCACAAAAGCCCATTAAGAATGCACTGGTGCCTGGAAAGTAGGAGCTAGACAGCATGAGATAAACTGTCATTGCTATCATCACCATCTGCTCCTGCTGTTATTTGTTCCCATTCCTGCTAACAATTGTTTTAAGAAAAGGCTACTTTGTGCTTTTTCACACAAAGTTTTATTACCGTCCTAAATGGCTTCTGTCACCAGTCAGGATTGCCCTTCTTTTCAAGAGCAGCCATCTTAAGTTCTCTGTTGCTGTAGAAACCAGAAGGGAGGAGTCCAGGGTGGAAGTCAACTTCTGGAGCAAAGTGTCCTAGATAGTTGCCCCAGATAGTGGGGCAAAGGCCACGTAGATCAAGGGGTGTCAAACTTAATTTCATTGAAGGTCACATCAGGGTTATGTTTAACCTTGGGGGGCAGGGCGAGGGGGCATGACCAGCTTGACGTCACTCATGTCGGGGGCACCTGTGATGGCCAGAGCACTCTGCCAGTGAAAACGGGCTCCTGAGCTCCATTTTTGGCTGTGATGGCTTCCTGCAACCCTCTGCCAGTAAAAATGGAACTCAGGAGGACCACTTGCAGCCCACTCGAGCTCCATTTTTGCTGGCAGAGGCACCACAGGCTGGTCCTTCACTGTTTCCAGGGTGGCCCGCAGGCCAGATCTAAGCACCCCATGGGCCAGATCCGGCCCCCGGGCCTGCCTTCATGGACACATTTATATGAATTTTATTATCAACAACATGGAAGTGGTGAGGATTTTTCAGAATGAATGGCCATGATTTAGTTTTCTGATGTCCTGATTAATTAGGATACCAAAAAACTAGAGTACAGTGATTCAGCCAAAAGGCTCATCACTGCTTGATTGACGTGAGCTGTGAAAACCTATACTAGAATATGAATGTGGTTTACCCATTTCCTCCTTTCAGGATGTTTTATTAAGTTTCTGAGATTTCTCTACAGTTATACAGAGCTATGTAGGGAAGTAAAATAAGTAATAAAAGGTAAAGGAACATTTGTTAAAAAGAGGATATATTTATATGTTGTATGGGATGTGTTTGTCATAATGTGTAGTAATAAAACAATTAAACTTTTTTTTTAAGGTAAAGATAAAGGCGTCCCTGCAGATTTTTACTCTGCTAGTCTTTGCTGACTATAGGGGGAAGTGCTCATCTCTGTTTCAAGGCCACTGAGCCAGCACTGTCAAAAGACATTTCCAGAGTCATGTGGCCAGTATGATGTCACCAAGCATTGTTACCTTCCCATGATGTGGTACCTTTTTATCTACTTGAATTTGTATGCTTTCAAACTGCTAGTTTGAGAGGAGCTGGGACAAGGACAGAAACACACCCCGTGGCATGGAGCTTGGATTTTAAACCTGAGCTGCTGGTTTTCTAGCTGACAAGCCCAGCATCTTAATCACTGAGCCACCATGCCATTCAAAATAAGGAAAAATGGGGTTTAGGTCAGGGGTGTTGATCTTAGCTGAATTGTGGTTTGAAATATTTTCAGTTCTTTTTCATTGCCCCACAGCCCCCGCCTACCCAAGATTGCTTCATTCATATAGACTTACCTGGGAGCAAGTCCCACTGAACTCAACTGGGCTTATTTCTGAGTAGACATGTATAGGATTTAATTGTTAGCTTTTGGGAATAATTATCAGTTTAGTGTAATTGCTGAGACCATCAAGACAATGAACTGTTAAACAAGAGTAAACTGTAAAATAAACAAAAATGCTTTTAAGAACCTTCACTGTTTGCTCTAATGCGAGCAATGACTTCATGATGAACCCAATAATTAAAATCTAACCCATCCCTTGGCAACCGGGTGTATTCTATAAGTTTTGGACTTCAACTCCCATAAACTGCAACCAATAAGAGTTGTGGCAGCTATAATCAACAGAGACTAAAGAAAAACCTAATCTCACCTAAGGGCAAAGTATCATATAGTCAGGAAACAAAATTTAAATAGTAACTTTTGTTCAAAATAATGTAAAGTTGATGGAAAAGATGACTTTGGCTACTGGATATAAGAGGATTACGTTTATTCTATCTAAACTAGAATTAGGAAACACATGGCTGACCTGCAGCAACCATGTTGAAAGCCTCACCAGAGTGTGCAGGAGAAAATGTGGTTTTTAGCCTGAAAAGTCTTGTCATTTGTATCTGAACAAATCTTACTAATGCATCAAAATATGCCCCAAATGAGTAAAATGTGTGCTAAAGATTACAACTCTTGATAAATGAATTTATATATTTGGATCACCGTATTTCTTAATGCTGGAATCAATACTGCATGTACTAGAAAGCAAAATCATTGGAACAAAAAAGGTGGCAAGAGTTTGGTAGTTTCTTCAAAAAAAATAAGACAGAACTCCACATTTGGAGAATATAAATTAATATCAGTTGATTGAGAACAAGGGCAGTAGAAGGTAATAGGCCCAATCCATGCCCTGATTATGGGCCATTAAAAAAGAATTTGGGTTTCCTCTATGAAAAGAAGAATGTTGGATTGAGTGAAACTGGTTCCAAACCATCTCTATTTATATTCCCAAAAGACCTGAAAATGAATTAGGCTCCAATTTCCATTGGGTTCCTACACTCCATTAGCACAACATTATTTGAAATCTTCCTGGGTAATTTAAATCCTAAATTCTAAATCCTGAGATGTAGAAACAAAAATAATTATTTTTGTTTATAATTATAGTTATATTATAATAATTATGATTATTAATAATAACTATAAATTATAATTATACTATAACTATAATAATTATAGTTCATACATGCACAACAATCCATTCTAGTCTGGGCAGGGAAATAACCCTGTATCAATCTTACTATTTAAATTAAAAACACCTGAAATAAGCATCCCACAGTTTAACAAGAAGAAATTCCTAACCTTTTTAAGATGCTAAAGGCACATATTTCATTTCTAAGTTTCTTACCAGTACTCTTCCCCACCAGTCATGCATTTTTCATAAACAGGTCCTTCCAGTTCCCTGAGGGTAGGGAAGATGGCCTCATGATTGATTATGATGGTTTTGATGACCTCATTGACATGAGCCTGGCAGGACACTGGATCCTGCCCATCTGGGATATGCATCAAAGTTGGTCCAAAGCAGATGGCTAGATTGTAGGGATCCATCATGTTCTCATCACTGTATTGCGACAAGCTGCAAATACAAGTAACCCACAGCTATGACACCACACTTCAAGTATTACACATATAGTGCTCTACATGCATTTCCTCCAGCTGGGCAAAAGGCAACAATTACAAGTAATGATGGTCAAGGGGCACTCTTCCCTTTTGCCCAGTGCTAGGTTTGAGGAAAAAGAGAACACTGAAAGGGAAGAGTATTGACCAGGGAAGGCTATTACAGCTCCATTCAAAGTAAATAGTTTAAGAAAATACTCACTGGTTAAGGAAAGCAAAGAGGTATCTCATTACAATGATGACAGCTCGTGGCAAGGTGATAATGATTTGCTGGATCTGGTGCACTCTTTCAACAGGGTTTTCAATTTCTGTAACATAAAAATGAAACCTGTGTTCAGATTCAACCTCTCATTTATTTATTTATAAGCACATGCATCCCAACGTTTGTCTACTTATTGCACCCTGGACTTGAAGCAGTTCACAGTAACAAAAATGGTAACAGAACAAGTCTAACAGTTGACTGGGTTTCTTATAGACACAATCAAAGACAAACAACTTGGAAGTCAACCTCCCAAAATCATCCGCTATTCTGCAGGACAGGCACTTCCTTCCCTTTGCACATCGAGTTGCTCTTTCTCAAACAAGTAGGAAATATTTGAAAACTGTCAAATAAAGACATAGTTATCCAAGAGCAGAACTGAGAAGAGATGTTGTGTACATTCACTACATTATTAGGTAGCAAAATTAGCATTAGAACTGACCAAAGCAAGTTTGGATCCAAGATCAGCAATTCCTCCTCAAAGCAAACAAATTGATTGGACAGACTATAGAGATGGTGGTACATCTTCTGTTGGTCACTACAGGTAGTCCTATTGATTGCTGAGTGACCAAGCTATGACAGACTTCCCCTATAAGGCTACATATAACCTGGATTTGAAGTCACAATGCTCCCCCTTAAGTCACATGATTGTAGAAGCTCTGCCTGATTTTATGGCCATATGCAGCATCCCAAGTCATATGATTGTGATTTATAACATTTTTTGGTCAGAAATTGCCATTTACTTCCACTTTCTGGCAAAAAGCACCCACTGTGGACAATGAATATACTTGATGGCTGTGATGTTTACTTAACCACTGCTGCAAAAAAAGTTATAAAATCAGATGCAGCCACACGGTGACCTGCTTAATAGCCAACATGACTTATGACTATAATTCTGAGCTCAATTATGGCCATAAGTCAAAACTATCAGAGACTAGATATAATTTACAAACTAACGTTGCTTCAGAGCTTATTTTATTATTTAAGACTTGTGGTGCCGCAGTGATTAGAATGAAGTATTGCAGGCTAATTCTGCTGACTGCCAGCAGTTCAGTAGTCTCACCGGCTCAAGGTTGATTCAGCCTTCCATCCTTCCGTGGTTGGTAAAATGAGGACCCAGATTGTTGGGGGCAATATATTGACTCTGTAAACCGCTTAGAGACGGCTGTAAAGCACTGTGAAGCAGTATATAAGCCTAAGTGCTATTGCTATTTATATGTTACGACAAAAAATGGCTTAAAAGCGCCTGATCTGAGGGAATTGCACCTGCCAGATACAAAATAAATTGGTTCAACAATTGTTGTTTACAACCAGCTTTTAGATCTTGAGGTTTTGGTTTATTTTAAAGCAGTGTTTCCCAACACTCTGCAACTATAAGATGTATTGACTTCAATCTCAGAATTCCTCAACCAGACTTTAAAAAAAAAACAATGCACTTATTCCTCTCTCTTTTAATTTATTTATTTAATTTATTTACAAGGGTTTGGGAATAGTATACCATTTCTTCAAGATTTGTGTATAAATTGTCCTAATAGGACTTAGCAAGACAGGATGCAAGGCCTAGATAGCTCAGTCACCTATACACAGAAATGTTAGTAGTATGTGTATAGAATTTTTAGAAGCAGGGCGGGAGCTTTTTTAAAAAAATTATTTAATCAGCAGAACTACGAAAATGGCACACAGCACAGAAATAGAAAAGCATCTACACAAGTTCAAAATGTATTTTTGTGGAATTGGAACATGAGGGGTGATTTGGTTTTCCTTTCCATCCCAATTTTTGGAATATTTATTTTTTTCCCCTTTGAAATATACATGAATAAATCATAAGTATCTCCATAGGAACTTGCAAAAATCCAGAACATATGACAGGAATTGTAATGAATAAAAGCCATCCAGTCATTTAATCACAGCAGGAAGGTTTTCACTGCTGCAAGTGATTGGTGAAATGACTTATGAGATTGCCTCGTGAGACAATGAATATATACTGAAGTTTCAGTAGCCTTATTGTTAGCTTCTGCAGAGTATATCTAAAACTGAACTCAATAATAGCTGTCATGTCTTTATATACTGCTTACATTCAGTGAAGCAGAATGCCACAAATAATTGCTAACTGCAGTAGGATAACAGTTGATCAGTCATCTCTATTTAAATTGCATGCTTATAAATTTCTTTTGTCTCTCTAATAATTCTGTAGAAATTGCCTGTTGCATCTTGCCAGAAGGCTAATGTTCTCCAGGTTTATTTTATAGTATTGCCCTTGCGATTACTGTATTTTTAAATCTAATATTGCTTTCAGATTCTTTAATTCTGTACTGGATGGAATACCCAGTTGATTTGACACAACCATGGGCGTCTTAACCATAGAAAGGAGACCATTACTTCAATGCTGCATCACACGGCCATCCACAAGCAAAGGCATCTATCTGGTCACCAAAGAACATTGCCGACAAAGTAAATGATCTAGCACAGGGGCTTCAAACTGGCTGCCTGTGGGCAGGATGTGTCACATACAGGCCATGCAAATCCCAGCTCTACAAAGGGGGAAAACCAGGGGTGAAAAGCTCCCGGATTGGGTCGGATCGCCTGGTCCAGTAGCGATCTTGGCTGGTGGTTCGGTGATCCGGTAGCGATGGCGGAGCAAAGTTCCGCCCACCCACCTGGGTGTCATTACTTCCTGGTTTTAACCAGGAAGTAATGTGTTTTTTACCTTCTGTGCATGTGGAGAAGGTTTTGCGCCTGTGCACATCTGTGCATGCATACGACGCACATGTCACATGCGCTTCCGGACCGATAAGGAAGGTAAGTAGATTTCGCTCCCAGGGAAAACATCACAAAACATCACGTGAAGGTAACATGATGTGGCGAGTTTGACACCCGTGATCTTGCAGATCAAAAAAATTCAACACCTGTTTGATGATCTTCTAAGTAATGAGTGCACTATACAGTATACAGCTGAAGAAAGGATTAAGAAGAGTATGGAAAAATAATGAGCATTATCATGAAACAAAATAATACTAGATAAAAACAGTGCAGGATTAAGATTCAGAAAGTGAGCAAGGTAAGAGAAATGTTCCACTTTAGTAAGGATGGATTCCCCAAACTACAAACAATGGAGTGTACAAAATAAATTGCTAGTAGGAGGACAGTTAAATGAGATTATAGATTAGTTCAAGTAAGCTTTTTCCTAGAGGCCTTACTGTTCAAAAATCATAATTTTTTTTTTCTGTATTAATAAAAAGTTTAAACAAAAGAAAAAATAAATTTAATATGAGAAAAGTCAAGTTCCATTTTATTTGTAAGTTTGTTTCCACAATATATATGAACAGAACAATCAGCAAGGTATTCAGTAATATAAACAAGAGGTTACAAATATTACTTAAAAGCAATATGGACTACTACAATGCAATTAAATTAGTCCTTGAATATTTATTCATATTGCTGATATTGCTTACGAGAATGCAGTTTTTATAAAATTCCCACAATTTTTTTTTCTACTGAAAGGATATTTTAGCTTCTTGCTTATAATAAAGAAAATAGGAAGGGGAGCTGCATTCTCAACCACACAACACATTATAAATTACATGGCAATACAGATATGCAAATATCCTGCAATATACATAACACAATATTCTGCCAAGTCGTTCAGTTTACATTAGTAATAAAATTGGTTTTTTGTCATACTGCACATTACTCTTAGCCAAGTTTATAACCACTTTTTATGCAATACACTATAGAAGCTTGGTTGGCAATAACGCAAAGCTATAAATCAGGGGTGTTAAACTCAAGGCCCAGGGGCTGGATCTGGCCCATGGGGTGCTTAGATCTGGCCCGCAGGGCCACTCTGGAAACAACAAAGGACTTGCCCGCGGTGCCTCTGCCAGTGAAAACGGAGCTTGGGAGGGCTGTGGTGATCTTCCTGAGCTCCGTTTTCGCTGGCGGAGAGTTACAGGAGGCTGTTACAGCTAAAAAAAGAGCATGCAAGGGCCACAGGCCTCCTGAGCTCCATTTTTGCTGGCAGAAGTTGAAGGAGGCCGTCGCAGGTGAAAATGGAGCTCGGGAACCCGTTTTTGCTGGCAGAGCGCTCAGGTCACCACAGACGCCCCAGACACGACTGATGTCGAACTGACCATATCCACCCTGGCCACGCCCACCCCAGCCCCCAAGGTCAAACACAACCCTGATGCAGCCCTCAATGAAATCGAGTTTAACACCCCTGCTATAAATCATGGTTTACTTCACATAAGCACCATTACTACCACATGACAATAATATGCAAAAATCAAGAAACTGACTTATTATAAATTACTTACTTATAGTAGATATCAAATCCTGAAACCTTTCCTTAGGAAAGAGTGGATTTTCCAGTCCCCGGAAATACAATTTTAAGACCCCAGCAACAGAATTAATATCACGTTCATTTTGATCATCAGCAAGGGGATCTTCACCTGAGATAAAAGGTTTATTTATAACATTAGATTCTAATTCTAGATTATACAGAAAACACAACATACCATAGTAATAAAAAGTTGCTACAAAAATTAGGAAATCAGCTTCCCTGAATAACTCTTCCCTGTTGTTGTTCTTTCTATCATATTAGCATCATAATCCTGCCAAACTATAATGCTATAATGTAGTATAATAACATGTACATACAAACACGTCACTCTATAATCTTTCAGGATAAACAACATTATAGCACACACAAAAAAAGAAATCAGTACAAATAAGAAATGGAAAAAAATTCCCACAAGCACCATTTACTATACTTTTCTTCTCCAACCTTACAAATCATCTGTTTCTTCTGCATCCAGATACCAATGTCTTTTGTCCTTTAAACCTCTCACCTTTTTCTTTTTGAGAACTCATCAACTATGCTCAATCATGATTTTCTCAATCTTCCTCACTTTTATTCATGTGTTTGCTATGCAATTCCACCTTCATTCTTTTTCTTTATATGACTTACTTGGTCTGTTGTGTGGATGTTTGGGTGGTGGTGGGGTGGGGAATTTGTGGTAGTGGTGGGGTGTGTTTGGGGATTGTTATGTCTGTTGGACTTGGTCTTTGGGTGTTAAGTGAATTTCATTATATGGGTACACTGTGTACACATGTACAATGACAATACAGTTATTATTATTAATCTCTTCAGTGTGTTTCTCTCATACTGGTCACTAACTCAACTTTTGTGTTGACTCCACATTTATTCAGCACCCATTCATTCTTGACCTTATGCTTTCTCATTTTATTATGCACATAAGTACGCTGTTCCACATTCAATTTAACCATATCTTATTTCTGTGTGATAAAAGAATCATGCCCTTCCAACCAAAAGTTCTCCCTTGTCATAGACTTCATTGCCTCCAACAGACCCCTAACTTTTCTATCAACATTTGTATGTCTTAATGTTTCTCTGAAGATTTTTCCTTCTTTAATTCAACTTTCTATCAATGTACACAAAGTCATTTATTTTTCTAATGTTTCTACTTCGATTTTTCTATATTAAACTTCAGACTCATACTCTTATGACTCATACAAGAAATCTAATATTAATTGCAAAATATTTGGATTTTTAGCCAATGAGGTTGCATCATCTGCATGCAAAAATTCACAGAATTCGTTATCTCCTAATATGATTTGTGATGTAATTCCATGTTTAATAAAGAATGGGTAAAAATCATAACATTCTTTAGTTTTATGAAGCAGTATAGCAAAACCTTGCAATACATCCCAAATGCTTATATATAACAATGCTAACTATGTCCCAAGGTGCTTTTTCAAAAGACAGCTGGACTTTGTTTTTGCTTGAAGACGCTCCACTTCTCATCCAAGAAGCTTCTTCAGAACTGAAAATGCTTCTCGGATGAGAAGCGAAACATCTTCAAGCAAAAACAAAGCCTAGCTGCCCTTTGGAAAAAATCACCTTTTTGGGGCAACCATGACCTGGATGACTGATTTCCATAGACAACTATAGGATGGAGGAATCTCAAACGAAGTGGCTTATGTCTCTGATCACATATGGAGAAGAGAGAGACAGAATTCAGAATGTATATGTATTTTAATAAGTACATGTAAAATAAAACAGCAGCAAATCGCTGTAACAAGAATGATCAACTAATTACATACCTCTTTCAAATGAGTTTTTGATATCATTGACTTCAACCTGAGATCCAGGAACTCTAAAAATACCCTGTTGTTGTAAACCTGAAGTGAAAAAATATGTATTTTCAAAAGAAAGCTTAGTAAACTCTTTGGAATCATTCCCCATCATTTTAGTTACCTTCACATTTAGGTCTTTCAAATACATATTTTACTTATAGGATACCAATAACAGTCAGAGGTGGGGGTGGGGAAGCCCTTTTACTACACAAATTAGTTCATTGACCCAAATCTACTTATAGATCACCCCTTACCATTTTATATGTAATCTTCTTGCTCATATATCTATAAATAAATCATTGAATTCCCTGTAATCCTATGTATGCAAATTGTTTTGATATGTTCAAGCAGAACTCAGATGGTGGAGAAGGCTTAGGTGGTCAAACCTGATTTAGAATTATCTTGCCTTGAGAGAAAGGAAACCAAAATGGATTCTGCATACTCTTGCATGGAAACAATTGACTATAACCCTGCCCATTCTACTACAGCTGCAGTGCAACCTTTTGCTGATTTAGTCCCTGTTCATGGGGAGAAGGCAAAGAAGATTTATGGTTACAGACAAGAATTTAAGTAAGGCCAATATGGCCTAAAGCAGTGGTGGTGAATCTATGACACGAGTGTCACAAGTGACATGCCATTATCATTTTTGGTGACATGCCTAGAGGCTGCATGAGAATTTTGTGTATGCTTGTGTAGCCTCCAGACCACCTAGAGGTTGTGCAGGAGGACTTTGCTCTCATGCAGCCTTTGGCACCCCTGAAAATTGTGCAAGAATGTTCTTGCATGATTTTTTGGGAAGCACCAGAGAAAGCTGCACCACATTCTTCATGCAGCCTTTCAAAAGGGCAGAAAATTCTCATGGGTTTTTGGAGGTTCCAGAGGCCATAACAAGAATGTGATGTGTTCTCACACAGCCTCTGGAGCCTTCAAAGAGCACAAGAATGGTGCACGCTTTCCTGTTCTTATGTGGCCGGCAAGGCCACATAAGAGTATTGTCTAAAGTTTCCAGATCTCTGAAGCTGCCTCAGATAAGACAAACTGTAATATATTTATAATTATGTAAGTATTTATTTATTAAATTTATATGCCACCCATATCACCATCCAAAGTGACTCTTTGTTATGAATTGTTTCTGGGTTTTTTTGTGGGGGGGGGGGACGGTGACATGTCAGCAGAGTGAAATTTGGCATTTTCTGAATTTTTGACATACTGAGACTAAAAGATTCATCATTACTGACCTAAAGTCTGCTACTGCCTAGCTCATACTAGAACAAAATGAAAAAATGTCAGTCATCAGCAGTGGAGGGAGAAGGAATAGTTCACTAGATTTCAGTCAAAAGTGTCCAGGCAAATAATTTGGTCAATGAGCACAATTCCATAGCCAACTATTAGTCATTCAGAAAGTATTTTGTTTTCTGGTTAAGACAAGCATTTATTAATTAAATATAACAATGGCTGAGCCCCATGTAATTAGTCAAATAAGCTGACATATCATTTTTGCATTTAGTGGAGACACATTCTTGTGCTGGAAACCTTAAAAGAAAATCTTGAGGCCAATGTGGAGGGGAGCACTTCAACTTACCATATAAATTAATATAACGAATGCAACTTTCAACCACAAGTGGAATTGCCTGTCCCGAATCCTTGGGAAAGAAATAGCATTTTTTTAAAAAAATGAATATATCGATTTGGGTATATTGATCTGATGAGAACAGTGATTTCATGAAGCACACTCAAGCAAAATTGCAGGTTGAAAAATTAGCTCTGTTAGTTCAGTCACCGAGTTAGCAAGAAATTAATACATAAGCTTTCAAACAGTAATCTGCACATCCTTTATACTGTCCACTGTAAGAAAGTTAATTTGGCAATATTCCCAAGAAGCCGAAATCTTGATTATCAAATTGAGGCAACTGGATCAAAGTTATGAGCCAAATCAGATCTTGGCTAAGCTACACTAATGATTTCCGTTTAGCATACTAAATCTTCCAACCATTTTTTGTCTTTCCACAAAACCAGTTTTAAAGAGCTCTGCAGATCCTTATATTAATGTGTTTGAGAAAGTTATCCTCTTGTGAACTTTGGCTTTTGTATTCAATCTTTTTTTTTCCCTTCAAAGAAGGGATCTCTTAAATAGGTCCCTTGAACCACAGCAACTTCTTACAATAAATAACACATGTATTTTTCTAGATAGGGGGCCTCTAGTCAGTACCTGATTTCTTGTTCGAGCATTCCTTCTTCCTCTGATAAGCAAATAAAGCAGCAAAGTAGGGGAGAAAAGAATAGGTTAAGCAAGAGTAAGAACAGTTAGGGTAAGCATATTTTCCAGAGGCTATGAAAGCTCAAATGCAATGGCAGCTTAGAAGGAACTACAGTAGTTCAGGCTCCGTCCAACACCCATAGAACTGCTTGGTATGCAATTACTCTGCTTCAGCAATGGACTCTCAGACTCTTCTTGCTATTTCCCCACATGGAGTTCTTCCTACACTTCCATCACTCAGATCATTTTATTTACATAACTCTCTTGGCCAAACCTGAAATTCTTGTCTTTTGCATGCAGGGGAATACCTCAGTTCAATGGCCATAATTTGTTGATTTAGTATTCTGTATTTCTTAAAATGCTTTTTCCCCGTTTTTCTGATCTGTCTTGACTTCCTTGCATTTGAAAATGTTTTTACTTTTTGGTTTTGGTGTTAATTTCAATATTAAAAGTGTTTAATGCTGTAGTTTTACCTCTTTTATTGTATGAGCTGCAGATTATTTAATTTTTTTTAAAGAAAAAGCTGGAGGTTGTCCAAATTATTTTGAGTACTATTTGCAGCTCCAAGATGTATTCCAAATGTGGCACTTCTGTTGGAAGCAGACCAGGCCATGCCACTGTGGCAAGACTGAATTATGGTATTTAATCATCTGCTTTTTTTTTTCAACCAGAAAATCGATCCCCCTTCATTTTGCTTGATTCTTTCTGTTCAATTTAATGGCTACTGGTTATAAGTAAATGGGTAAGATTGGACCTCTTCCTGAATTGTGCAATATTCTTGAATTTTAGCAAATCTAAGGAGACAATAAAGCAATTGAGACCAATAGGCTCAGATATTGTACTTTGTGAATTTAGATCCCTATCAGGTTCCCTCTGATCTCTAATCTCTGAAGTATTGGAAATTAAAAGCATTCTCACTAGCATTATATTTCACTATATTTTTCCAAGCTTGCTAAATGAGATAAAAATTAGATGAAGGACCATTTCAGCAAAGGTTCCTGTGGCACCACTTTCCCAGCGCCAGATGAAGACTTACTTGTTAATGTAGATCTTTAAAAGTTTATATTTTATGATCTAATACTCTTGTTTTATAGGCAAGTTTTATTTATCACATTATTTCTTAATCTATTACTGTTGTGGTTTAAATTTTACATTTGCTCAACGAGTTGCCTCGATAAGCTACATGAAGAGCAGATATACAAATCTGGTAAATACTGAATAAAACCCAGGAATTCATAAAAATGCTGCTTTTTATTTTAACTTTGATTTGCAGGAAATATTTTTCTAAGAGAGGAAATCACGCTACCATTTAAATTTCAGGATGTCTGTATAAACCCCAAGCTTCAAAGAAGCAGGGTAGTTCGGCCTGTAGTAACAAGATATGATAGGCTACAAATTAGCCTGCTGGCAGGAACAAAGGATGCTACCTTAACATTTTGTTCCAGAAAAATCTTTCTTATTACTTCATCCCTTCCCTTTGCATAAACAAAAGCACAGAACCCCAAGAGAAAAGTGTGCTCCTTGCTAGTTCGAGTGTGGCACCAGCAGACTTTGTTCCTGAGAGAGTGAGAGAGAGAGAGAGCATACCAACCATTTTCATGGTGTGATGTGCAGTGCATGGGAAAGGCCAGGTCCAAGGAAAGGAAACAGATCAGTGGTTAGAAGAGGAAAATGCTACCATTACATCCACAGTGTTCACAGACTCTTACTGTTAAACAGCCAATACCTTAATGAATGTTTCCATATTGCCGTTAAAGAGTTTATGATTATAGACTGAGAGAGGCCTAGGTCTCCTCATTTTCTGTGGTTTAGGGGGAAGACAGGGGGGCCTGGGAAAATGGAACAAAAGAAATCATAAAACATCAGTGTGAATACAATGGCAGGGAAAGAGCTCCAAGACTGCAAACAGAGACCTAAGGAAGCCTCTGTGAAGGTGAGCCCATTGCTTCCATGAACCTTGATATCCTTTTCAAAAGTATGTCATTTAAACACCGAAGGCAGGAAGATAAGAGCCTGGTGGCGCAGCAGCTTAAGTGGTGTTAAAGTGACACTAGATGCCTGCAATCATTGCAAGTTCGAATCTCACCAGGCTCACCAGGCTCAAGGCTGGCTCAGCCTTCCATCCTTTCAAGGTAGGTAAAATGAGGACCCAGATTGTGGGGGCAATAATTAGGAACACCGTTAGGGGGGCCGAAAGCTCTACTAAGCAGGTATATACGAAAGTATGAAGGCTATTGCTTAACATATTGTAAGCCGCCCTAAGTCTCCGGAGAAGGGCAGCATATAAATTAAATTAAATTAAATTTTTTTAAAAAAAGAGCTCCCCTGAATCTGGGATACAATGCCCAGCTTCCTTACTTTGGAGAAAGAGGTTTGGCCAATTGCTTACCTATTAGCAATAGTACTTACACTTAGATACCGCTTCATAGTGCTTTTACAGCCCTCTCTAAACTGTTTACAGAGTCAGCCTATTGCCCCCAACAATCTGGGTCCTCATTTTACCCACCTTGGAAGGATGGAAGGCTGAGGTCAACCTTGACCCTGGTGAGATTCGATCTGCCAAACTTCTGGCAACCAGTGATCAGCAGAAGTAGCCTGCAATATTGCACTCTAATCACTGCGCCACCATGGCTCTTTCCTAATATTGCTATTAGGAAACTTCTATTCACTTTAAGCGGGACAAAACAATATTTAAAATAAGATGGGAGGTAAAGGCAAATCTTCTCTTCCCTGAAAAGATTCTAAGGTCTTATGCCACCAGGATCCTAGCTTTTTAAATTTTTACACAAACTTCATCCTTTCTCAATCCACTATTATCTTCCAACCTAGTGCATTCTGACAAATTAGCAATTCTTAGAATTGCTTCTTCAAAAAAAAATTTTTTAAAAATCCATGTGCATACGATTAAAGTGACTCTTTTTCTACAATTTGAACTGACCAACCACTTCATAATGCTGAATTCTCATACATTTAGTTAGAAAAAGAATTCCACATTTGAAGAAAGCTGGTTTCTAAAAGCTGTCTATTCTGCCATTATTAAAACAGTTCCAAATTTGTTTGCTAATCCTCCATAGTGCATTAAACAATGAAGCTTTACTGGGTTTTTAAGGTTTTTTTTTTTTAATCTTTCTGATTCTTTTGCTGCATTGGGTGTCAGACCTCACAATCTATTGTTCTTCTTTTTCTTTATGATTGCAAACTGAGCTAAAAAGAACTGCATTTATATGGAGTTCTCGAGCCATTTGCTTGTATCTTCTTGCTTCGCAGAAAGCATACAGATCTTTGAATGAGTCTATAGGCTGGGCCAGAATGACTAGCTTTGAACAGCCCTTCAAGGCATGTGATGTGCATATTAAGAGAAGGGAAAGGCATGACAAACAGCAACAGACAAAATGATCTTACTATTCTCAAATCTTGGAGCAGGAGTGAACTTTTATAGCTTAAAAATTTGTTCCAAAGGAAACTAAGTAAGCAAGATTTTAAAGCTAGCATATCCTTGTCTTATAGCATTTTTTCATATAAGAGTACGAGGGAGCCTTAGAGCATACTTAATTTCTTTGGGAAGAAATCATGCTGCTCTTAAATTTCAACGTGTTCAGATAAATCTCTCTTTGGATCCCATCTGTGGGTCAGAAATTATTATTCCTTCTCTATGTTGATTTTATACCTCCTTTAAAGAATATAGTACTCAAGGCTCCCAAGAAAACACCAAATAAATGCTGACTTGTTTGTTTGTTTTTTTGTCAGTATCTTCTTTATTTCTTCATATAGCTGGTTGGCTTTGTGTGCTGGTGCTCTGTATTTTGCTTAGGGATTAGAGGCAGATACCTTGACTCAACGTTTTGATTTTCTTAGTATAAAAGCACATTAAGAAATGTGCACCCCACAGTCCCTGGATCCATTTATATCAAGACATTAATTACCAGCATTTTTACTGTCTGATAGAATATATTCTCCATGTATATTTGGAGTTTCAGTAGAAATGGTCCTGGTGAAGGGAAGCATAGGGAAGCAGGGCTTATGAGAAACAACTCATAAAAACTGAAACAAACTGGGAGATAACTGGGGTTCCCCCCCCCCCTATTATATCCAAATTATTTAACTTCATCCATTTGGTCTTCTCAACATCACCAAAAGAAACTAGCTGGAATTGTTTGGACTTTTTAGACAATAGAGTTCTAGTTTAGGCAAAAACGAGATTGGTGAATTTGAATTCCCCTACATTTCAATCAAAATAACTCAGCTACTAGGGGGGTCTTTTGTATGTTTTCTACATACAGGAAATTAAATATCTCAAATTCATTATAAACTTAAGAGTTTGTACATATTTCCTTGCACCTTCTTCTACCATATATTTGTTACAATTATCCCCTCTCTCTCTTTTCTATCTTTCAGTGAGAAAATTTAAAATTAGTCCACCTGCTAGGTGTTTTTCTGTAGTTGAATGATTACTTCTTTATGCCCAAGTATTATGTAGATCAAAGAAATTTGGAAATCTTTCCTTTAGCTGAAAATATAAATGATCATTTGAGCTAATGATTCCCCATTATTGCATGAGGATGTGAGCTAATCAATCGCTAATTTAGCAGTAGCTATTACTATACAGCCATGAACGCATAAATCAGCTGTGGTTAGCTTACTTTCTATGAAACCCATTCAATTCTTCCATAACTGTTTTTTTATCACTCCAGCCAACTGCTTCTAAATTACCTTTCACTACTTAACTGAATCATAAATTGCTCTCATACCAATTTCTGAGAGCAGCTCACTTTTGTCAATGTCTTATGCCAATGGTAGCTTTTTTCCCTAAATTTCTTCTCCCACCTCCCCACCCTTGCTCTCCTTTCTTATAGGAATTCAAAATTTATTCTTATTAATTATTTATTAATTAATCTTATTTATTCTAATGCCTATTTTTCACTCTCTTTATTATAGAGAAAAGAATGATTCAGAAACCATCATATATCATGATCTGGAAATTAATCCCACATCTGGGGATTTAAATTTATTTTTAAATTTTATTTATTAAATGTAATTTACATGGCCTCCCATCTCACTCACTGTGACTGCAGGCAGCTTTAGGAATTTGTCCCAGACGGAACATATATTAACTAGCAAAAGAAACAGCCCGTTTGGCTAAATATGCTGGTCACTATTACAAGTAGATGAATAAATGCTGATACATCCAAGAAGCCTCTGCAGTACTCTCTGCTGACAGAGCCTTACCTGATTTCAGAGGCAGTCAGCTAAAAATTGCCACTGCAGCAAATACAAGAGGCTTTTTCGATGTCCTTCTAATTAATCTATTTGAGTAATGCAGCTAGAAGTAAGCCACTCATGCAGGGAGAGTGTTGCTATTTTCTCCCCCTATAGCTCATGCCTGGAAAATTTTTATAAATTTGAAGCAGATGGATTTAAAATAGTTCAGTCCTCCTTATAGAACAGGGGTGTCAAAACTCGTGTCATTATGGCAGCATCACATGACGTATCGCAACTTTTTTTCTCTTCCCTAAACCGGGCATGGGTGTGGCCAGAGCATGACGCATCTGGCCCATGGGCCTTAAGTTTGGCAGCCCTGTTATAGAAGGAGTAGCAACCAATCACCAGAATAAAATAGAAAAAGAAAGAGTTCCACTTACCTAGTTGTTCCACATTCAGCTCTTTCACCTGTGGAAGGGAGGAAAGAAACAGAATGTTAATTGCAGCCTTACTATTTATTTATTTATATATTTATTTATTTATTAGTTCGATTTATATGCCGTCCTTCTCCGGAGACTCAAGGCAGCTTACAATGCGTTAAGCAATAGCCGTCATACTTTTGTATATACCTGCTTAGTAGGGCTTTTGCACCCCCCTCCCCGCAGTGTTCTTTTTTTTATATACAAAGTCATCTTATTGCCCCCACAATCCGGGTCCTCATTTTACCTACCTCGGAAGGATGGAAGGCTAAGTCAACCTTGAGCCTGGTGAGATTTGAATTTGCAGTAATTGCAGGAAGCTGGCAGCTAAGTGCTACTTAACAGCACTTCAGTCCGCTGCACCACCAAGGCTCCTATATAAGAGTACTTTGTTGGGAGGAGGGGAGGGAAATCTGTATAATCCTATGGCCCAGTGTTTTTGAAACTTGGCAAGTTTAAAGTGTGTGGACTTCAACTCCCAGAATTCCCCAACCAGCATAGGAAGGCCACACATTTAAACTTGCCAAGTTAGGGGGAAAAAAAAAAAAAACAAAAAAAAAAAACCTGCAGGAGCCCATAGAATCCTAAAAGATAGCTCAACCAGCATTTTGCAAGATAAAAACTATACCTAGATCAGATTTTTGAAGGTCTTTTTTAAAAACATCAACAGGATTTTAATTTTTGTATTTTCATTGCCTTGCTTTAATTGCTAATGGTCTATTCAACTATTTTTTTATTATTCTTATATACTATTGTAATGTCTTTCAGAAGGAAGAGCGCTCATTACTATCCACATATATTCCAAAGAGTTTGAAATTTAAGAGCTTTCTAAGTTCCCCTCCCAACAATTGATGTGGTGTTATGTGTAATTTTTTCCCCCAGATTTCTTTCTAGGGTCAGCTTTTATGCTATGCTAACTATATGGCAAACTGTTTTGCCTTCTCTTTATTTATTTATTTTTAATAAGCCTCACCTGTCTAAGCAACAGGTGAGGGTTTTTTCTGAGGAATTGCAGTGCATGGGCAAGAGACATTTACCCTTTAAATGTCACATAGGCCTCCATGGCTACCAACCAAAGAAAAGTGTTGCTAATAGAAACATTTGTCTGTTGCTTCAAACTGTGCAAAGGAGTTATTTTTCAGAAAGCTGGAATTGGGGACCAGGGACCTCCCTTCCCTGTGCACTGTAATTATCTCCCCAATGCCTCCAGCAGAAACAAATTAGAAGGCAAACTTGTATCATGCTGCATATTTACTATAATATGTAATTTGGCCACGAAATGGCATTTTCCTAAGAACAGATTGGGATGTTTCCTTCAGAATACAAGCCTATTTGGTTTAGTAGCATATCCTCTAGTGACACCAGCAATTCTAGAAAGATTAAGTGTAGATGCCAGAGACTGAATCTGGACGCTTTAAAGGCAGTCCTTGACTTATGACAGTAATTGTGACCAGAATTTCCATCACTAAGCCATGCCACAGGATTTCGTTGTTTAGTAACAGGAATCCCAGCAGTCCCGGTTGTGATTGGTAACCAAATTCCATTGGCCACTAGGTGAGGAACCACCCTGATCCAAGCCGTTACCAGCTTGGTCCCTTCCAGCCCCAAGCTTTGGTAAGGTAAAGACTACTTCCTTTGCTTCCTCTTCAACTCTCCCTGTGCACCTGTCTCGTCTTCTCCCACCCACCACACACACACTTCTCTGCCCTATTGGCTGCCCTGTCTCAGCTAGCTGCTCTCGCATCCAGGCATCTCTGCTGTGTAGTACAACCACAACCCTAACACCTCAGTCAGCCATCCTAAGACCCTTGTGCAAAGCCCTAGCCGGTGCTCCTGCCCTACACTCTGCAGGGCTTTGACTTTTCACCTACTGCTAAGGTGCATCCAGGCCTGGCTTTATGCAATGTAGCCTGCTAGCCACACCAGGTTTCCTTACCGAGGCCAATGCACGTTTCTCCAAAGCACATGCTGCCTCCTTGCGATGCATCAGAAAGCTTTTACGGCCTTCCAAAGCCTCGTGAGAACAGCACTATTTGGAGAATGGCACAAGTTGCCTGAAGAAGAAGGCCTGACACAGCCAGCAGCTGACTCACATAGAGTCAAGTCAAGTACTAAACAATTGGAGGAAGACGACCATAAAGATTAGCAGAACCTGTGAAACACAGGGTGGCAATGGCTTTGCGCTATGCATTTGGGTGGCTGGCCAAGACGCACGACTTGAGGGGCCCTCCCTGCAGTATTGGGGGCTGGCTGAGACTACTAATGACCGCAGACCTCTACTTCAGCCCCAGTGCTCCTGCTGCTGTGCAAGGTGGCCCAAAGGGTAGAAGGGAGGGGATGGGGATGCTGTAGGCAGGTGGGGAGGTATTAAGTTGTGGGCTGCGGTAGGCAAGAACAGACAGCATAGATACAACAGCATTTATTAACTCAACTGCTGAACTGCTGAAAAACATGCAAATTCCTGTAATTTATACTCTGGTCCCACAGGACCTCAACCAATCATAATACTTGAAAAAGCCCGCCCAAATATGAATGTTCTCCCTCCAAAACAGTTGAAGTTAGGGTCATCTAAAGGTTAGCTTCATTTTAGCAGAGTTTAACACAACTATATGTATTCAGCGGGATTCCCAACAAAATAATTATTCAAAATAAATCTTTTCAGATCACAACCATTTCAAGTGTTACAGGATCCAATCTGGGTCGGTCACTGGGATCACACATTTTGTCTTGCGAGCTTTCGGACTCATCCTGGAGTCCATCTTCAGGGAACTTGTCTCTAGGCTAAAGAGAGAAGATAGGTTCCAGGAGTATGAGTCCAAAAGCTCAAAAGGCAAAACCTCCCAGTGATCGACCCAGATTGGATCCTGCAACATTATCCTGAGACACAGATGTTCGCCTTCATTTGTGAGTTTGAAGTGTGTTTGTTCCATTCACATCTCTGCTTTTTTTCCCCCAAGAAACCCAGCAAGGCATATATCCTTATACCAGTAAAATAGGCTATACTGAAAGCAAGTAAATTGGTTCAAAATGACTCAATGATCATCATGGCACTTTGAAGCTTCTCTTTTTGGTTCCACTGAAGATATGAGCAACTTTCACTGGATGGAGAGCCACAACTTGCTTCTCAAGTAGCTTTCAGATTCCAGCCTTGTTTGGTGAGACTTGTTTGGTTGTTGTTAATTTGGAGAAACATATGTGTAAAAATGGGAGATGTCCACTACTTCAAACCTCCTGCTCCCATTCTCACCTTTAAAATCCCCACAAGCAGTCTGAGAAATGGTCTAAAATACCATTATTAAATATTTTTAACTATTTTCAATGTTAGGATTAAAAGAAAGTTTGATTATCTGAAGAGGCTTCTTGTTCCCTTTTCCACCCTTAATTTTTTGAGGAAAATACCATAACATTAAGTTTCAACTATTCTAAGTAAAATATCACAAAATGACCTTAATTGGTGATGGACTGCATATGGGTGCTCTAGACTTGTTTCATGGGTTGCTACTTCTAGTCTTAATCACTACATTGTACCACACTTAATCTTAACTACACTACACTTAAACACAGTACACTGCACTACACTTCATCATTATACCTTAATCATTTACAAGGCAATGGTTCCATCCCGCATTATGTAAAAGAATGTGGTCTGACCTTAAGAAGGAAACAATGAAGCGTTAAGGGAGAAGCAAAGAGTTCTGATAAAGTGGAAAGTGTGAGAAAGAAACTCAGAATAACTCTGCCTTGATTTTATTTGGTATAACATTCTGACAGGCTTTCATCATTCTAACTGAAGAAGCTATCTCTAGCTGAGGGCTGGATTGTGGAGTTTTAGGTACTCAGAAAACACCAAGAACTCCATACTTCGAGATTCTGTTACTTAACCTTGCCTATTTTGAACAGAACTGACATACTAAATATTACAGGACACATACTCTGGTTGTGTTTATTTTCTGGATGCTGTCTCTTTAATTTGTATGCTTATATTATATAAAATTTACACTTACACTGGAAGATCAAAGACATTTTGATTAAATGATAGCCTAGGTGAAATGAGTAGGATTTACTTTAATGAGAAACTTTGTTCTGCAGAGACAACATAGTTCTTGTCAAGGCAAAATAGCACCATGAATTGCTTTAACAAGGTGCTTTGTCACTTTATAACCTCGACTGGCATTTCCAATAGCTGGAATGAGTACTGCATTTTTGCAGCAGCCTCTGCTTCTGGAAATTCTGGGCAAAGCTGCAAGATGACATAAAGCAAAGCTATCTCTGCTTTGATACGGTCTTTCAGGTAAAAAATCTCACCAAATCAAATTATCCAATCAAAGCTTTCCACAGACTTATTAAATGATTTTTTAAAAAAAAATAAAGCAGATAAAGCATATGAATTCAGAAACTAGAAGGAAATATTTAAAAATGTATTAATTTAATTACAAAGAAGAATAATTACTATTATAGAAATACCTTATTATTTAGACATTCATTTATTCATTATTTATGACTGTTAAAACTCGAATATCTGTGTAATATAAGTAAAATCAGTTGTTAAAGGAAATCCAAACTTGTCAAGAATGGCATCGAACTACTGTAGAATATAAATAAGGGTCTATTGAAATATAATGAATACCACAATCTAATTCCTATTTACAACTTCACTCAAAAATAGATATTTTTATCTTATCTCCATCTTTCCATTAATGCAAACTTCTCAAGACAGCAATGGCCTGCAATACCCATCAAGTGAGTCATTTCAGAAAAAAGTCAAATCCAGAATTACATCAAAGAACTTCATAAAAAAAAAAAGGCAGGGGTTTAGAAATAGATAGCAAGCTTTCATGGCCATGCATGCTCAAGGCTGGAACTGAAAATCAAAGCTTACAGTCAGCTTAAAGAGAAATGGGCAAAACCTTGGATGCTTTTTAGTAAAGGAATAAACTTCCGGGAATGTAAATGTGTATTTTTAGAAATACATTAAACTGTTCATGATGAGGAAAGAAAGTAAAGAGAAACTAATTCAAGAATGAATAGTCCACAATCAATTAAATATTAGATTAGTATGCAGAACTTGATTCATAAGGATATGAAAAGACAAGTGCTTGCAGTTTTAATTGACACATCATGCTCTTAAGAACTGCTGTATCATGCATTAACTAGTATTGTAATCTTAGCAGGTTATCAGTCTTGTCTAAATCATGGGAGAAACCCACATAGATCAAGATAAAACTAACTGTAGTCCTGCCTCTCATTTGTCAAATGCCTGACTTTAGAGAAGAACTCTTTCCAATTCCAAAGCAATGTACCATGTTTGATTACATCTAATGAAATCCCCACCATTGCTGCTATGAAATACAGGCTTGATCACATGAAGCTAGATATGCAAGTAGCAATCCTTGATCTTTTAAGGCTGTACCTTTCTGGAAGATTACCAATTTCAATGGCAAAGAATGAAATTTCAAAGATAGAACTGAAAGCATTAACAAGCTGCTATTGTTGCCCATATTTGACTCTTTGAGATGGAGTTCAGCTTAAGGAAAAAAATCCAAGTAACAATAAACAAGCTCTAATTATGAGTTGAAACATAGAATTATATTACTATTGAAAGAGTCAAATATCTGCTAGGTTAAAACTAGCAATACTTAATTAAAATTGTTTACACCAATAACGTTAGAACAAAGACAGTTTTAAAACTAGAACAAGAGCAACTGTTCTAAATTTGGGGAATACTTTTTTTTGTAATGGCAAAATATGACTGTAAATCACAATAATCATGTTGGGAATTTCTAAAATAAGAAATAGCCCCTAACAGTGATTTTTTTTAAAAATCTGATGAATCCCATTTTAGTTGTCCAATTTTTACTTAGTACAAGATATAAATCATGACCTGTACTAAAAGCAACCATTTTCACAGAAATATTTTGAAGAGATCTTCAGCCAATATTAGATGTATCTGTGCAGAAGAAGACTAGGCTGAGTAGGAAGGCGGAGTTAAGCAAGTCATCAGTTTGGAGTCATTGTGTTGTCACAAGAAACCAAAGTCCAACCCCCAATGAATTCCATTGACTCTTATCTAGCGCTAATATAGTTTTGACTGTTAGTTGACTAGATTCTTGTGTACAGGTAGCAATAACAAAATCTTCTGTGCTTTCAACTCAATGAAAGCTCCTGGTTATTTATTCTGACAATCCATGTGCTTTAAGAAATAATTACCTAATATTGAATAAGACATGAGTGGAAGCTTATGTGCTCTTACCAAAAAATAATGTAAGAACTACTTGAAAACTAAAAATGATTATAAATAGATTCCATATCTTTAACACAAGGCTGGATTAATTTAGTACAAGAAGTAATACTCATTCTTTGAGGTTTAAAAATAAGATCCAGAGGCTATTTAGGCAACAAAATGAAACTTCCTGCTGAATTCAGAAATCCACAATAAAGCATCCCCAGCTGGTGGGTGTCCAGCCTTTGCTTTCACCTCTTTATAAGAAAGTGGTCCCTCTGGCAAACTACTTTTCCCATTAGAAGTTTCTTCTTATCTGGAACTTGCTATCATATAATCAGACCAAAGGAAATATCAACTAGCATACAGTATATTTAAAACTGATTTAATAAATAGTAGTTTTGCTTTATGTGGTTCAAGAATACTGTAGATATACAGTAGACTGTGGACTTGAGAATTAAAAAGATAATTAATTATATAGAGAAATAGGTAATTAATTCTATACAGAGTTAATTCTATACAGAAGGATAATGACAAATTTTGATCATGATGAGTAAGGCCATTTCAAAACAAAGACCTTTGTTTTGTAACAAGGAAGATCATAACAGTTAAAGCAATGATCAGCAGTTCGAAATGCACATATTTAGGGAATGTAATGCAAGAGAAGTAATATATTTAAAAAAATTGTTATGCATGGCAAGATTGAAAAAAAAACAGAAAAGATGGAAGACAACAGATAATGTGGACAGATGGGATCCAATACATTATTTGGAAAAAGTTATTAGTGGGCTGGATTAAGAGACTGGCCATTTGTTCATTGTGCCATCAGGACCTGTAGTCACCAGAACCTAACTATTCTTATGTCCTACATTCTGGGATGATATAATGGAGAACAAGTCATGATGCTGCTTCCAGAATAGATAGTCAACGTACGACCACAATTAAGCCCTGTTCTTGTTATTGCAAACAAATTTGGACCTTATAATCAGGCTACACAGTATAACATTATACCTGGAATATTAAGATAATTAAAATATTGTTATTAAATTGATATTGGAGATGATGATGATGATGATGATGATGATGATGGCAAGCACATAGTTGGTGCTCAATTTATGATTGTTCATTTAACAAAGGTTCAAAGTTACAATATGTTCGGAAAACACAACTTGACCCTTCCTCAAAGTAATGACCCTCACACTTTCCCCAAGTTTCTATGGTCACAATTTGAGAGCTAGGCAACTCCTCGCATTTATGACACTTACAGATCTTAAGGTTATAAGATCATGTTTTGCAACCTTCCTAGTTGATTTCAGACAAGCAAAGTCAATGAGGAAAGCATGATTCATTAATGTAAACAAATGGTTGTAAAATTGGTCTTGGTCAACTGGTAGCTCGCTTAGCAACCAAAATTCCAGTCCCAATCAGTGGAACAACTTGCCTCCAAAAGTTGTAAATGCTCCAGCACTGAAAGTTTTAAAGAAGAGATCAGACAAACATTTGTCTAAAATGATATAGTTTCCTGCCTAAGCAGAGGATTGGATTAAAAGACCTCCAAGATCCCTTCCAACTGTTGTTCTGTTATTAACGCTACTAAGTATCTGGTATTTAATAACGTTTAATATCAGTCAGCCTTTATTTGTTTAAAGATCCCTTCCAACTCTGTTATTCTATACCGCTTATAATTTAGGCAAGTTTATAAAGAAGCAGCTTCTCTATTTGGAGGAAGGTAGGCTTAGAACAATAAGGAATTAAAGATTGAAGGAAAAGAAATGGGGAAACAGCTGAAGGGATCGCTTACAAACACATATGCCATATAACATTAAGTCTAATTAATCCTTATTATTTGAATGAAGAAAACCAAAGCTACTGAATCCCCTCTCCTGATGATGAACCATTGATTTTTCTGGACAAATATATGCCTTCCATTTGTCCTATAATCAAACATTCCCTCAAAAGCCAACTCCTGTGGGAAAAAAGTGTAACTAGAGTGAAGCAAATTAGTTTTTCTGGAATATATGCAGAGATCAAAAAGGTCATTGTAGTTTCATAGTCAGTTTCACCAACTTGTCTAAAGATTTTCCCTTAAGCATAAATCTTCAGCGATGAAAGGGCCTCTGCATTAATTTTTCAACTCTCCTTGACAGCTTTCAAGCAGAGTGACAGAAGTAACCCACTTGCAAATAATACACCATTTTCAGAGCCAATGTACATATAACACTATTAAAACACTGAAACAGCTCAAAATTCTATACTTAGAACCATCCATTTTTACTGCCCTTCATTTTTACTGCTTGACTCCGGAAAATAACTACTGTCTTAGACTACTCTTCCCATGCATCAGTATATTATCCCTCCTGGTTCTGCTGTTGACTATTATTTTCAAAACTTTAAAATCTCCTTCAAACTATTACTTTCAAAACTTTGAAATATCCTTCAAAAACACTGATACACTTTTTAAGCTCAGTGTTTGTATTGGACAAACTTTAGTTCCAGATAAAATGACTAAATGTTAAGAACATAGTGAATGTGTTTTAAGAGAATATATTAGCAGGACTTGAGTTTTTCCATCAGGCAAAAAATAAATAAATAACTTTTATTAATTTGCTAAACAAAATCATGAATTACAGGGTCCCTTTCTACTCGGGGAAGGGTTGGACCATTAGAGCCTATCAATCAAAAGCAACTCATGGATATAATCAGGGGAGGAGGGATAACATGCTTTGACCTATAACAGCGGTCCCCAACCTTTCTGGCTCGGCGGTCTGGCGAGGGCGGGGGGAGAGAATGGTTCCATGAGGGCAGCAGGTGCGAGTGTAAATGTGCACAGCTCCATTTGCGCAAGTGGTGTGTGTGTGTGGCCCAGTTTTGAATGGGCCATGGCCCGGTAGTAGCCTGGAGATTGGGGACCCCTGTTCTATACGATTACTTATAGTTATTTGATAATACCCAGTTATCTAAACTAGGTAACAACCAGTATTAACATTCATTCATGAATATAGCCTATATTTTAAATATGCCGAAGTACTGGTACCAGCACAGACATGTTTGGTGGGCACATTTAGTCATGCATTTATATTATTAATAAGATTTTTATGTTACTCCATTCTGGACTAGTATCATCCCAATCCCTGGCCCTATATTTAACTACCAAAACAGTCTTGAGGTACAAACAAAGCAGGCGCAAGCTACTTTTGTGTTGTGGAGGAGACAGGAGGGAGTCTCAGACTGTCCCCTCCCTTTTTTCAATTCCCATTGCTTTCCCCAGATTATTGTGTGCTTGGCTGGTTTTATTTTCACCCTGCCCTTACCTGGTGCTCTCTTTTCCCAAATCCAGACCAACCACTCTGGGATACCCACCCTGGCAGGAATCCAGGGCAGTGGCATCATAGAATACTGGAATTGCTTTTAGTACCACATATTGACCCCTGGAATTGGAAAAGTCTGGAGAATAGTGCAGCATGAGGAACAAAGAAAGAAAACGGGCTGTTTTGCATTTAATGACAACCAGATACTACTTCTGGTTACAACAGCAGATGCAAGAGAGAGAACCAAAACAGATGACATTTAAGAAACCTATGATCTAGGTTGAAACCTGTAGTGGTGAGAAATGCAGTAGTTAAACATGCCTGTAACTTACCTTCTCCTAGAGTCTGCTTCAGTAAGTCATGTTTAGCTTGCAGCTTAGTAATAAGGTTACTGCCATTCAAATACTCTTTAAATTTCTGAAGAAGAGAAGAAACAAATCCATACAACTATAAGCAAGATGGACAAAGAATTCTGATAAGAGATACTCTGAGCTAAAGATAGTCCTCAATTAACAACAGCAATTGTGACCAGTTGCCATCATTAAGCAACATGGTTGTAAACTATGATCTCACATAATCATGCCTTAGCATAGGCAATTCCAGTTGTCCCATTTGCCACTGTTAAGCAAATCATCACAGTTCGTTAAGCAAGAATGTCAATATGGTTGCCATTTGCAACCTCCTTCAGGCTTCCCAATTGACTTTATTTGTCGGAAGCCAGCAACGAAGGTTGAAAATGAAAAACAAGTAACCAGAGAGATGCTGAGACAGCCAGAACTCCAAGGACTGGTCATAAATACCACTCATTCAGCACATCACAAGTTTGAATGGTCAGTGAAAGAATGGTTGTTAAGCAAGGACTCTCTCTCTCTACATACATGCAGACATAATCATTTTCTTCTTGGTATTCTCAGTATTCTAAATAGGAAAGAAAAAGCACATTTCTAAGTCATAAGGAATCAGATTTTGGTTGCCCATAGGATTTTTTTAACGAAGCTTTCTAGCTTTCCCTCTCTGTAAAATGTAGGTAACAGGTAACACATCCGTTTATATTCTAAGGTCAAAAACCTTTGTATTTACCCATGTAATTCTACAGGTGCTAGAAACAGAGGGAAAGCACGGGGTGTGGGAAGGAGAAAAGTTGTACTAGTTGAAGGAACAGAAATAAGGCAACTCAAAAATGAATACACACAGCACTAACTATACAATGCAAATTCCAGTAACCCCTTTAAATTAAGGAAGCGATATTTGTTATGATGATATATTATGTATTAGTGAAAAGAATTCCATGGGTTGAATTTTAATTAATAGATTAACAGATTCTAATTAATAGATGGCAGATAAATTTAAGTGCTCTAATTTTAAGTTTTTTGCTGCAATATGTGGTGAACTACAAAATCCCAAACTACAAAGTTTGTTAAGATTTTTAGGTGAATAGCTCACATTTGCTAAATATTATAGATTGTACTGTGTATATGTAGTATCATCAGATACAACTAATGTAAGGACTAAAATAAACTCTTCTTGGATGTTATTAAAGTTAAAATGTTCTCTCCACATTGCTCAAATGATAACAACTTCTTGCAGATAAATTGTATAATCTGTATGACTGTACATAAAAGCATTACTGCATACAGCTCTATTGTATGCTCATTGTCTTTTTTTAAGTCAAGGCCTTCCATTCTTAGAATGATAAGGCACAAGGAAATCAACAAAACTATATGGGCTTCTAACTGACAGATAGTTGCCTTAGAGCAAGAACGTCTGCAGAAGAATGAAGTTACTTGTGGAATATTGATGGAGGAGGATCTTAACAGTTTTCAACCTGAGTTGTCACATTGTGCTATGAGGCTAGGAGAAAAGTTATCTGTGCTACTTAGCTGCCATAATCTGTAGATATCTCCTGCTTTGCCTTCATAACCAGAGTAACAAGAATCAATCTTACACAGTTCTTCTTTATTTTAAAAAGATTTCCACCAATGAAAATCAACAATTGTTATGAAAGGTTTCGAAAAAGACATGAATCTTAGAACTTCCAATCCTAACTAGGGCAAATCTAGTACTATGGGGCCAGCAGAATTCACAGAATTCTTCTCAGCTGACTTGAACAATGGAAGAAAGGTTCTTTCAAGAACGTGGTAGGATATATGAATAGCATCTAATTTAAAGGGATATGTTTAAGCAAAATTTGGACATTTGGAATTAAAGGTCCCAGGAGATAACTGTGGCAAACCACTTTCATATTGTGAAGAAAACAACATGGATATGTCCTGTAACTCACTGGAAATCAACCTTTACTGTATGTGTTTTAAAAATCCTGTATTTTTAGGGAAGGACATATATATTACATCTTTACTTCAAAGACTTGAGGACTATTATTAAAAATCCTCCTTCAAACAAGGCACATGCAGTTCTCAGAACTATTGTACATTAAAAAAACATTCATGCATACTTGAGGAGAGAAGGGTAATTTGATGTACAAATGCCATAAAAATATAATATGGGCATTCCAATCAATATGCAACTATAACTTTATGGGATGGATATTTCACTAATGTATTTTTAAAAGTACTTTTAGAAGACAGAAATTGTTCCTCACAGTAAAGTAGAACATTTCAGTTTCTTGTTGGTTGGCTCTTCTCTTGGCAATGTTTATTTTACTCATGTAAGTCTCTGAAGCAGCTGATTTGATGGATTCGGTTGAGCGACTGTGCTGGAAAGCATCTGAGACATCAAAATCTTCCACGGTCAGCATGTCTTGCAGTGTCTGCATTGTGGCATCCAATGTTTTTCGCACCTGTGGAAAATGGATGTATAGAAAAGCAAAGTGAAAGATACAGTTCGGCACTATAAATGTATAACTTTTGTTACAGTGACATTGTCTTTTTTAACAAATGCTTTCCAGAATTAGGCTCTTAGTTTAACAGGATGTTCTCGCTTACAAATGAAAAATATCTATGCATGACTCAGAGATAAGTACATTACTGAATCTTAAGGTTTATGAGAAAAAGTATTATCTCTGCATGCCATTCGAAAAAGTCACAGCATTCACGCAACCAGGAAGAAAAATCAAACAGAACTCTTAAGAAATTCTTTCAATCATAAAGATTTAAAAGTGAATATGAAAGATGTTGTGTTTAACTTTGTGCCATGCAGAGGTTGTGTCATCTTCTCTACACTTACAGAGTCACTGAAACATAAAATTTAATCAGAAGTGCCTGATCTTTTGCATATAATTGTATACCACTGGATTTATAACCCTAGAGACAGCCAGTCATAAAGAATCCTTTCATTAATGTTCATATTACATCAAATGGAAAAGTTTCGTATCCATAAATTATTTCCTACATTACTTTTTGTTCTTGAAAATTCTCATTTGCTTCTTTCTTAGGATCAAATAAATTTCATTCAGTCATAATTCTCTGTCTTCTCCTTCTAGACTCATTTATATATTTGTTTTGCAATACAATCTTCATTAATTCTCTTGAAAAACACCTCAATATGCAGTATATATTTCTTACTGGTGACTTTATTCTCGCAAAAGTCCCTCGTCTTTCATCAATAGAATTGCAGGGGCAGTTCACAAGACTATTTGAATGTTTCTAAATGTTTTACGTAGTCCTAATACCTATGACTAATTAAATTTGTAAAGCCTCTGAATTCACAAGGAGAAATTTCTTGAGTAACTACAGCTTCAAAGTAATCCACAATTATTTCTAGTTTAAACAATTAATAAAAAGCAACATGTGTAGCAATACAATTACCAGAACCTCTCGAAAACCATATTAGATAAGTATTACTAGAATCATAGTAACGGAAATGGACATAACTCTAATGGCAAACAAAATTTCACAATGCTCAGCCACAGAACCCAATATTACCCTGACAAATATTGCATGGACAATATTGCATGGAATCCTTATTCCCAATCTTCCTAAGGTCAAGAGGGTATGAAAATGGTTTTACAAATATGAGTTAAATAGTAAGTCATGTAATTCAATGGTTCAATGATTCAATTATTACTCTTTGGATCTGATAAGTAAGATACAGTTTTGCCTCCTGGGATTTTAATTCAATTTTTAAAAATCCAAGTAGGTGCAGACTTGGATATTCCTTTGCCTTGCACCATTTATATCCCTTATTGTAAATTGAGGGTCTCACATCTATTGTGAAGACACATCACCTTAACCATTCAAGATTATCAGAGGAGGGAATAAGGCTTTGGCAAAGGGAAATAGCAATTCTTTTTAAAAACAGAACAGAAAACTTAAGTTTAATGAAACAGCTTAAATCTAATATTAAAATATATTAATGAAAAGTAGATCAAAAGCGGTTCATGAGAGAGTCAGATCTAAAGAAACAAATGACCATCTGAGCAGATATTCCAAAGTAGGAATAATATGACAGCTGTCCCTTGCATGTTCATCAGCAGATTAATTGTTGCATTTTTTACAAATTCTTGACATTTTTTGAAAGAAAGCACCCTATGATACATATTACAATAGTCACAGATTCTGGATTGAAAACTATATCTTAATCAAGAAGGTATTAACTATCCAAATGATTTTCAAAATCACTTCAAACAGAAGCATTAGCATAACTTGAGTGAATGGTGCTTGTTTACTTACAGTTAAAAACAATTACAGCTCTCACCTCTTCATTCTCTATTTTGAGTGTGGTTAGTCTAGACTGTAGCTGATGATATCGCATGAGCAACTCCGTCTGAACCGGCTGCTGGGCGCTTACTTGACATACCTGTAGAAAGAAAACAGAAGCTTCTGCAAACTCAAGCTAAAGGAAAATATTCACAGAAAAAAAATATCTTCAGTTAAAATGGTTTTTTTTTTTAACTAACAGAATAATTTCTTTCAGACTCCCACAATGTAACTGAATCACGTATAAAATAATGACAGTAATGACGATTTATGCCGGTATGCCAAATCCACTCTAATATTTCCAAGAATGTTGACTCGTTTTAGTGGAGATTACATAACTAGTATTCCAAAAGCAGGATCTGAATTAATCACCTATAAAAGGTCTAAATATTAACTGCTTTCTTATGCCTAAGATTTAGCAGAAGCCATCCATTTTTCAATTTATTTCAATGGTGGAAAGAATTCTCAATGCACAGTGAACGATGAAAGTTCTAGTTTAATATGTATCTAAAAAGTTCTAAGTGAAATGGAAAATAGCATTGGTCTAAGCATTCTGCAGAAATGTGGCCCTTGTTCTAAAACAGGTAGGGAATGATGGACCACTGCTGGCTCAGGAATTCTGGGAGTTGAAGTCCACAAGTCATAAAAGGGCCATCATTCCCCACCCATCGTTAAAAAAAAAAGGAATTCCATTAACTATAACACCATTTCAAAGCTAACAAATGAAACACAAATGCCGTTGAAGCTAAGCTCATTCATTCTAATACACAAGAAGCATTACATCTGAAGGAAAGCTGCATTATGAAGCAACATGAACCATTTCTAATTACATACCTCATCCCCCATGTGAGGCTGGTAGTCAAACTTCAGTGGAGGACAGAAGACCTGGTTGCACATGTCCATAACTGTATGTTTGTCACTTCGTGCATCCAGGTTGTCTACAGCATTTTCAATTATGTCCAACCCCTCATGGCGTGAGGTTTCTAGATTGTATTCAGCAGAAAGATATGTTCTGAATGTCCGTGCTAGACTAGCATGGAATCCCAAGTCACAGCACTAAGGAAAGAAAAAAAACAAGCTTAAACAACAGCACCTACAAATTATTTCTAAGTAGAAATAAAAGTTTTTCACTTGAAGAAATACTAAGTAGCTATGTAATATTTATTTGTTTGTTTGTTTAAAAGAATATCCAATCTTTTGATTTAGGAGTTCGAAGCTCAACAAACCAGTGAGCAGGTTGGTCTAAGAGTGAGCGACTGGCCAAAAATCACCCAAAGGGCTACCATGGCTAGGAGTCGAACTTTCATAGAACTTAGACTGACCTGGGGCCAAACTGATATCTGAACACCACACTACAATGGCTTTTCATGCTATACTTCAATATATATTTATTGTATATATATGGTTCTATGCTGGAAAAAAGGACAATAGCACTGACTTCAGATTTATGATATAAATAGGATTAAAGGTAAAAACTAACAAAGGAATGGTAAGACATCTAAAGGTATCAGATCAACAATGCAATGTAAGTACTTTTGTAGACTAGAAATGGACAGGACTAATGTCCACTTTCTCATCTGACTGAATCTTCAATAAAATTCTGCAAAATTACTGCAGTAGAAATGAGAATTGATTTATCTGATCTTATGCTTCATTGCAACTCAAAAGTGCAAGAATTGGCATTTGATTAAGTATTTCTATCAACCAGAATGATCTATTGCAATTCTTCTGTAGCCAGGAACATCCAGAATTCCAGACTATGATGGAAACTATGGTGGCTTTTGTAAAACACACCGTCAGCCATAACATTATTATAACTATATTTATTTATTCTTTCATTCATCCATCCATTCATTTTGCCCATAAGATAAGCAGCAGGAAACATGACATTGTAACAAGAACTTCATTGCTATAATGTAAAATGTTTCCTAGGCATTACATGACCGGGTCTTCTGATATTTTACTCTGGGAAATAGAACAATTTTACAAACAAACAACAGGTATTTTTATTAGAGAAATAAGGTTAGAAAAAAATATATCCGGGTTTTTACAAACTTCTCCTGAGTTTAATAGATCTCTGGGTTTCAAAGGACTTTTCATTTGCATTCATGGATTAGCCTTCTCTCCCTCTTGTATGTTTGTAGAGGCCCCAACCCTTCATTTCCACCAAATTTAGCCTGCATTACCACAGCTGAAAATAGCGATAGCACTAACAACCGCATACTTCCGATCTGAGAAGGCCTCAAGACCTGTAGTACCTAATTTAAAAGGTATCGCTTTACAGCCAAGACCAAAGCAGACTAAACTCCCCACATCAAAAGAGACTCTTTCAGCCACACAAATGTCTGCCTTGAGTAGTTTTCAAAGCCACAAACTAAATGCCAAATTTTTCAAATGAACGTGGGAAACAGAAATATAGTTGTTTATAAAGTGAAGAAAATAAGATGGTCATTTAGCTAGTAGTTGTCTTCTGAACCTTTAAATATTAAACTCGGGCACAAAAAGCTGGTGCATACCTCATGTTTTGAGTTTAATTAAACTTGTCACAATTTTTATTATATACCAACACAGGACCCATTTTGATCGTTTGAATCCATTGTTACTTTTATTTCAATTTGGTGTAATACAGGTAGTCTTCGACTTACAACAGTCTGTTTAGTGACCGTCCAAAGGTAAAACAGCACTGAAAATAGTGACTTATGACCATTTTTCACACTTATGAAGTATCCCCACGGTCACGTGAGCAACATTCGGATGCTTGGCAACTGACACATATTTATGATGGTTGCGCTGTCCCGGAGTCATGTGATCAACTTTTGCAACCTTCTGACAAGCAAAGTCCATGGGGAAGCCGGATTCACTTAACAACCATGTTACTAATTTAACAACTGCAGTGATTCACTTAAGAAATGGGACAAGGAAGTCATAAAATGGGCCAAAACTCATTAACAAATTTCTCACTTAGCAACATAAATTTTGGACTCAATTGTCGTCGTAAGTAGAGGACTATCTGTAAGGACAGGATTTCATGTTGTTTTCCCCATCGGTCTAAAACAGAGCTAAATATTACATGCTCCTCTGTTACACTCAAAAAACATGTTGCTTTTTGAGGCCTGCAACATTCAATCAATAGAAAAAAAAAAGAATAGCTCTGGACAACAATTTCCCCTAGGAAGGATTTTTCCTCTTGGCTTCATGCACATGTACAATTCTTTTCATCCGAAGTTCTGAGATGCATTGACTCTACAGAAAGAAAATAATTTCCCATGAACTTAGCTATTTATTTATCCATCCAACCTTTACCAATCTAATCTGCCAGGCTTTGACTTTATCTAAAGAACCCTGAAAGTAAAGGTGTCTTAAATAAACGATGTACAATGAAATACATTCTGTTGATGCACTGTTTCCATCTAGCACACAGGATTAGGAAAGACTTCTCTGTAGGCTATTGTCAGAGTAGGTATGCGCAGGCTGGTTCACCTTTTCAATGGTCTGGTGCTGGTTGTACCCAAAAAGTAATAGCAGGACCGGGAATAAATTAAAATCTAAGTGCCTTTCGTATCAAGCTTTGGATTCAGAGGCAAAAAAAAAAAAGGATACTTTGCAGTGTGTCCAATCTCAGAGCTCACTTCGATTATGGGTAGCACAAACTATAATTAAGCATGATGTCTGAATTGAGCTGATAAGTCACCTATCTCAACGTGTGTGTGTGTGTGATTTGTATTGCTCACCAGTCTTCCAAGCTCTGCTTTTAAAGTCTGTTGTAATGTTAATAGGGGATATATCATACTGGCTATGGATTATGGGAATTAAAACCCAAGACATTACGGCAGCAGCGGGAAGGGGAAAAGCTAATCTACACCCATCATTTGTAATTCGAAATATACATGCTATGAAATTACAAGTAACTCCTTGCCTTTTAGGGGGTGGGGTGAGTGGCAAGGAGAAACTGAGTACTGAAAGTTTACAGAGATTTTCCCTTCCTATGTTCATTGTGACTTCTGGATGCATAGAGCATCTCTATTTTACACCCATTTTGTCTGTTTTTCTTATGATTCATGGAGATCTTTTTAGCCAAACCAGGTACTTTTGCTCATCATAGCCACTAAGACTATATTTATGTCTAATTTTACAAATGGAAAACAAACAATGGTGGGTGGGTCCTTTCTGTTTGCCTGACTAAACAGCGTGTTTATGTGGAGAGTAGAGGAACTTGTGAAAAATCATTTTCCTTATACATGTAAGAAAAGCTAACTTCTAAGCCTCTATTCTGATAGCAGCTTCAACTGTTCGCAGTAGAAATGGGGCATAGTGATAGGTTCCAATGGATTATTATAACTCCATTGGTTTGTTAAGGTTCTGCATTTTAGAAGCAATATATTATTAATTCTAATTTTTGTAAAGTAATGTTCATGTGAGTAATATTAAAAGATGACCCTCACCTGCTTTGTAAGACATAACTCTCAACTGCTGAAGTAATCAAGGCAACTCATTCTACTGCAATATGCAGAGTCAAAAATGCTGAGATACATAAGTTGATAACGTAAGTAGTAGAGTCCTTGTTGACTACCTAAAGAAAGGGTTCCCAACCCCCGGTTTGTGGACGGACCCCAGTCAGCGGGATGCTAGAAACCAGGCCACACAAACCAGTGAAGCCCCATCTGCGGGATGCAGGCAGCACATGAAACCACACTCCCTCCGGTCCGTGGAAAAACCTCTCTCCACAGAACCAATCCCTGGTGCTGCTGACCTAGGGTATGCAATATTCCTTATATTAACATACTGTATTATGTGTATAATGTAACTGTTGAACAACATTATACATATTAAACACTGTGTATAATGTTGTTCTATGAATAATGTTCACATATTATTCATATGTGAGAAACAGGCCGAAGTGCCTTTTCTTCAGGAAAACTAAAATTAACAGCAATAGCACTTCAGAATTATATACCGCTTCACAGTGCTTTACTAAGCCCTCTCTAAGCAGTTTACAGAGTCAGCATATTGCCCCAACAATCTGGGCCCTCATTTTACCAACCTTGGAAGGATGAAAGGTTGATTAAGATGTATGCAAGATACACAAACTTAATACAGTAGAACCTATGGTCACAAACACTTCTGACCACGACCAAATTGGATTCCGATCAAAAAATTCACAAAATTTTTGAATCCAGTCACAAACACATACTCAGGTGGTGATCAAACATGGCTGCAGACCATTTCCCCTTTTGCGCCATTTTTTATTGTATGCACCAAACAACAGTGACCTCGTGTGACCACTGCATTAATTTTGGTTAGGTTCGGGTCATGACCAAATTGGGTTGTGACCAAAGTTATGGAACAAATTATGATTGTGATCAGAGGTTCTACTGTAACATTGTTTTTGCAAGCAAATCACACATAATTATGTGGTTTGCTTAAACCACATTTATATAAGTATAAATTTACTTATAGTGAATCAAATATGTCTTGGGTTAGGCCCCTAAAGGAAATTTCCTGTACAGATAAGAAAAGACTTCTGCTGACTTCTGGACCCAGAATGTGAAGACTCAGCTTCTTTGAGAAATCCATAATATAAGGGAGGGAGGGAGGGAGGGAGGGAGGGAGGGAGGGAAGGAAGGAAGGAAGGAAGGAAGGAAGGAAGGAAGGAAGGAAGGAAGGAAGGAAGGAAGGAAGGAAGGAAGGAGCAGTTGACCAGCAATGAGGTGGACAGAGTCAAATAAAATGACAGTTGGTATACTACTAAGAAACCTAAAGGGCTAGGGTGGGAACAGATCATCTTGGAGGATGTCAACGTATGTGGCTGATAAGAGTCATAAAAGACTTGATGATGCATAATATTCAATGGTACAATTAATATGATTTAGAGGAATAATTAAAGGAAATTAATTTTCAGCCATTTAAAACACTGCAAAGATTTGAGATTAAAGATCATTGTTTTATTACTTTTTAATGACTTGTGTTTATCTAGAGTCCAATTTGTATTTCACCAGCAAGATGATAACCCTTGTTGCGAACTATAATTGGATTCACTGCATGTTTAAAGTTGGCAGAAACGTTATTTGAAATGCCTGATCAAACCAAAGCATGAACGTGTATAGGGCTCTAATTCTGAGCTATCTGCAGACTTTCAACGAGCTACAAAATAAAGGGTTTTAGATGCACAAAATCCAGAGGTCCCTACTCTCCAACAATCAATGAAACAATTCGTATCTTATTTTGCACTATGGATTTTAAGAATTTTTTGGAAGTTTTGTGGGCAATTCACAAACTAAAGTTTGATCTACGAAGTTGAGAAATAGTACCTGGCATTAGGAGTAAATGGTTATCTTTCTTATCTTCTGTAAGTGTCTATCTTATCAGTCCTACTTTAAAACTTCTACTCTTTTATCTTTCTTTCAATATATAACAATTATCACCACCAGTTTTGTTAGGACATTATTATCACTTCTCTCTGTTCTTGCCTGACAGCATTTATATGTGCTGAACTCAATCTTCATCTGCCTTGGCTTATATTGCTCTCTCCCTTCACTGTAATGAGTTGGGGAGGGGGGGAGTCACAGTCAGTATAAAGTATTTTAATCAATAAAATGTATAAATGAACATAGAACTGTACAGTTCCAAGCATCTATGACCCCCTTTAAATTCATCAGTAGCTGAAAAACCCTGCATGTCTGAATATCTTTCTACTTCCATTGCTTTTAAGAAACCACTGGAAGGGGGAAAGGATCAAGATATGAATCTACAGATGAACAGGTCCTGTATGCTGAATACATTAGCAATTGGTCATAAATTAAGACTGTATCACTGCATGTCCACAGTCTAGAATGCAACCATTTTCATTGGAAAGGTGAATGACATTGCTGTAAAAGAAAATCAATTTGGTACTCACATCAATTAGATCGGAAACATCATGGATGTAGTATTTACTGACTGCTGCATTTGTGGCTGCTAAGTTCAGCAGATAATCATTCCTAGCTTTAGTGCACTTGAGCTTGTTTTCAGAATATTTTGCTTGCCTCTGAAAAATGGAACATAAGATTCATACAAAATGTATTCAGTTTCCCAGTCCTCGTATTCCCCCCCCCCAAAAAAAAATTCAGGCTCTTAGAACATAAAAATATCCCATTAGATCAGACTGCAGAATATCTAGTCCAGCATTCTGTGGCCAACCACAGGTCAGAGGGAAGCCGCCAATCAAGGCGTGGGAATAACAACTCCTTTCTGCTGTGGTTTCTTGATGCCATGCCATCCCTGATCTTGAGGTTATATATAGCCATAATGACTGGTAGCCACTGACGGCTTTATGCTCTATAAAATTTTTAAAGAGTAGCACTCTGTACTGATGTGCTAGTTACAATTTAAAGGGGGAAAAAACACAGGATAATTTACAACTACTGTTTCTTCTGAATATTTCCAGTAGAATTAACCACCTGACAGACAGGTTTCAATTTTTGTACAAGGTATATAAAGTACAGCTTGAACATTTCTCACCACATCAAAAAATGTTTGGCAGTCCCGTCCCCCCATCAAGTAGTATGAGGGTTCAAGCTGTTTCAGAATTCAAATATAGCCAAGACTTTTTTTTCTGCAGCGTTCAGATATAGCATCCAGCATAGTACACCACTGTGTATATCATCTTCTTTCTGAAGCCATATTCAAACATTCAATGAATAATCACCCGTGTATCTGAATTGAAATTTATATTAAATAGTCATATGACAATGTAGGTTTTTTGCTTTAGATCTCTGGACCATAGTTCCTAGCAAACATGGTACATGAAAACCAGTCAGAGTAACTGAAAAGCAGTCTTAGCATAGAGCATGGCAGAGTCATCAAACAACAGCTTTGCTAACAACCAAATGCTAACTTTGTTTAATTCGTGTTGCTGAAAGTTGAGAAAGAAATATTTGTTAATTAAAACTGCAATGAGCAGCAAGTTTAAGATTAACAATGTCTCAGAATTCAGAAGCAGACAGGTAGACAAAAAGATAAAAATTCCTTACCCAAATGGGTAATAAGATATTATTTGTGGAAATATCCTAAACATTTAGTGCCACCCAATAGTATGTCTGAGTTCACACCTCATACCATATTACTGTTTGTTTTCAGGTAGTAAACCACTCAATTTGAAACCATGATTTCCTCTGCTCCTCCTAACTGCAACTATGGCTTAGCATGATGTAAGCATTAAAGTGAAAAGACAACCACCAAAATATAAAGAAAAATTAAAAATAAACCATTATTAAGAATAAAATGAACAGGAATTAAACAATTAATGCAGATTGGAAGTGAACATATAGATAAAGAAAGAGAATATTTAACCAGGAACAAATAAAAAAAGTAATAGCAACATGTTTCAGCAGCCATTCTCCTTTTGGCTGAGACAGTAAGTTGTAAAAATGTGAATTGCGGAATACTAATTCTGCTAAGAAATCAGATTTATCCCCCAGTAAAAACCACGTGGTATCTATCGATTGAGTGTTTAAATCTCAACTCCTCAGATCCAGTTGGGAAGGATATGATTTTATTTCTGTAGCTGTGACACTTACATCCAAGAGATAGTAATTCCCATAATTAAAAAGTTGTACAACTATATTAATTTTAAATCGTTACAGCACATTATTTCTGAAATGAGTACATACTGTAGATCAATGGTGGTTTTATATCCAGGAGATTTGCAATCACTGATGTGAATGATGTTTTATATGATCTATCACTTAGGTTCTGTCTCAAAAAATAAATTCTCCCAACCACTGCCTTATGAAAGCCTCACAGGCCTTCTAGAAACAGATAAAAATTCAGTTGTTTGAAAAGAGTTTTAGACCCAATATCCCCTTTATTGTATGCATTAGTTTGCTAAAGTTAATATAAATACATTTGATTCTCATTGTTAAGCAATACACAATGTTTTTCTTAATGCACTAAACAAAGCAGAAGTTCCAGTTTAGGTAACTCTCAATATATATATGCTTTAACGAACGTTCTAGCATCTTTCTTCTTTTTTGCCATTGTAAAATGACTTCCAAAAATGCTTTGGAAACTATTATAGTGCTATTAAATGTAAAATTGATAACTGGATGAAAAAAGTTGCTGCAAACATCAGATACCATCTATGTGATGCCACTAAATAAGTGGTTTATCAGTGGCTCTTCTAAAAAAAATACTTTCTACTCTTCTCATAAATTAGTTAGCACATAATTATACCATAATACTATATATACTATATAATACTATCTATCTATCTGTCTGTCTATCTATCTATCTATCTATCTAGACAAATTCCTTGTATGTCCAATCACACTTGGCCAATAAAGAATTCTATTCTATTCTATATATATATATTGTGTGTGTGTATTTTGTGTGTGCATGTGTGTCTGTGTGTCTGTGTGTGTATGTGTGTATGTGTGTGTGTGTGTGTGTGTGTGTAGGTCTTTAGTTATTCGGGTCTTCTCCCACGTAAAATTGGAAATGTCTTGGCGATGTTTTGACGAAGTCTCATTCGTCAGCTTCAGGCTGGTGTTCTCGGCTACGTGCTTCCTTTGCTCCTGGAAGCACGAAGCCGAGAACACAGGTCTGAAGATGACGAATGAGACTTCGTCGAAACGTCATCAAGACACTTCCAATTTTATGGGGGAGAAGACCCGAATAACCAAAGACCTACAAACACCCGCGAAAACCTCAGAAAACATTATATATATATATTATGTGTGTGTGTGTGTATATATATATATATATATATATATATATATGACTTCATTTGATTTTACTTGATCAACACTTTATTGTGTGTCTGTGTGTGTGACTTTATTTGATTTTACTTGATTTTAAGAATACTTTAAGAATACTTGATTTTAAGAAGAAATACAAATATTTTGAATATCCAGCTTCAATATTTCTGTCCAGAATGACATTCATAGAGATAAAGGGATCTATTGGAATAGTTAATTAGCAGGGCACATGATTTACCATTACAGATAGAATCCTGAGGGAACATTATCATTTCAGAACATTTCAGGGAGAAATGATTCAGAGTAGGAGTAGGAGTAGGAGTAGGAGTAGGAGTAGGAGTAGGAGTAGGAGTAAGAGTAGGGAATGGAATGGAATGGAATGGAATGGAATGGAATGGAATGGAATAGAATAGAATAGAATAGAATAGAATAGAATAGAATAGAATAGAATAGAATAGAATAGAATAGAATAGAATAGAATAGAATAGAATGCTATTTCTGTAATACAATCTTCTTCTTGAATGGTAGGTTTTTGTTTTGGGGGGGTACTTGCAGGAAATTTTAAGATAGGAAAATATTTACAAACATTATTCTCATTCAGGAATATGCAAAGCTATCTGACCAAAATTTCCCTAATCTCTTTATGGAAGACTAGGCAGACAGCTGTGGGGAAAAAATATCTCTTGCTCTGTGTATAGACATAACTTTTTCACTGTGATTGACCATTAGCAAGATGGCACCCCAGAGCAGCTCACCCCAGAGCTGCTTATTCTAATTTGATGTTTTCCAGAGAAATTTGAATTGAATTCCAAATATCATGAGGCACTGAGGAGTTCCAATCCATTTTGAAGGCATCAAAATGAGGAAGACTGTTACAAAGCAACATCCAGATTGTGATACAGAACAAACTTAATTCAAAACCCCTGCTTAGACTCTCACACACTGGCCCAAAGGCAGTTTTCTCCAACTTCTGACTTCTGATCATGGTAGAAAAATTACTGGTTCAGATAGCACAACTTTTCCTGTTTTCATTATCAATCCACCTTGGAAGAGGTTGTGTTATGAGTCTGCTCTCTCTGGCAGTAAGGTGTTTGTTTAATGACATTTTAATTATGATGTAAATGTAGGTAGTTATTTTTGTTATTAATGCAATTGTTACTGTGTTGCTTTAACTCTAATTACAGATATTGGGTGTACAAGCTGCTCAGAGTCAATATCAGTTCCAGCAGCACATAAGCCCACTAAAGTAAATATCAACATTAAAAAGAAGGAAACAAGCTACATATACAAATTATTTATATGTAGTGCCCTTGCATTTAAAGTGCCCTTTAAATTCAAGGGCATTTTAAAATCCTGTTTTATTTTTCAGTGTGAAGATAGCTGTAATCCTTTAAAATAGATTTTTGTAACACTAAGATTTTCCAAGGATATTTCTTCTTTATTGTTAATATACCGGAGTCAAAGGGAAAACATTGTGAATTATAACTGATTAAACATAGTAGCAGATTATTATCAGCCTTAGATTTTTATTTTGTCTACAATGTCATTGCCACAAAGACATCTGATTTTTTTTTCTTTTTATGATCCTGTAATCTCTTAATTTGGGGTAGAGTCAGGACAACTGAATGGAACTGAGTGTTTACTGGTCAGATACCCTTTCTGATGCCTATGTGGAGTTTGCAGCAGATATTTTCTCTTTGTACTCTGAGAGAGAAACATCTGCCTCTACTAGGATTGAACTGGGAGGCTAGCGTCTTCATCACTAGGCCACCACGCAGTTCTCAGAAAATCATCTGATAAACTTTAAAAATGTCCCAAATTTATCTTTATGAAGACTGACTAAAATGTCCAGCCACTTCTTTTATTGTCACAATAAAGAAGTAGCTCAACCATGAAATTTCAACCATCCTTGATACTTTTGACAGCATTGACATTAGGTCAGTTCTGGAGACCTGTCTCTAATCTTAATTTCAAGGAATTATAATATTGAACAGAATATTGTATTGACTATCCCACTTCTCCCACCATCTGTAGGGCTGAAGCTTTTACTGTATGTGGAAAGCAGGGAGAACCTTCATTAGAGATGGAAGATCCAAGGAGAATCCAGTTTTACCTAAAAATCCATAACTAAGAAAATATCCTAATCCATAAGTAGAATAAAGCATATAGCCATGCATGCTCCACAACCCAGCTCTTCTTTTGCTCTTCAGTCTTGAAAGACAATCAGTGGCTCTCTCAAAGTTAAATGTTGTTGGCCGCATGGGAGGGAAAGTGCATATTAACATATGGCGTTTCCTATCCCTTTGGTTGGAGAGGCAAGGATGTAATAGTTAGGCAATAGCTGAAATATTTCTCACATCTAGCTAATAGGAAAAAGAGTTCCCAAACTGAGAATGGCCCTCAAGTCCAAGGCTCGTGATTTTTTAAAAAAATGGTCAACTGCACATCTGTTACTCTGACTAAATCTGGATTGTTGGAATGTTGCCTACCTGCCTGAATTCTTCCGTGCATTTTCACTTAAGATCTTGAGACTGCTATATATTAGCTGCTCTCTTTACTGCCTATTAGCTGTGGAAAAGTGCCAGAAAGACAGCACATAGCTGGAGCTTTGAGTCAGGCAGGCATCATTCAACAGGAAGGAGAGCCTGGGGGCAAATTGTGGAGCATTTCCACAGAGAGGGGTACATTACCTCATCAAGGCCTGATGTGCTGAACCGTTAAGGAGAGTTGAAAAGAACAACCTGTCAGGGAGAAAACCTTCAGAGAGAAAGATATAAAAGCCAAAAAAAAAAAAATTCCAACAGAAGCAAAACAGCTTTTAAGGTTTTTCTTAGGTCAAGGTCCGTAGAACCAACAATCATTTGTTATTATTATTTGTTAGATTTATATACAAGCTTTCCTTGAAAAGCACAAAATGACCCACACGACTACCTCTAATTTTATCTCCGCAAACCCTATGAGATTAGTTAGGCTGACAGAGGGGGAGGAAAATATCACAAAGCCACACAATAAATGTTCATGAAAGGGAGACCTGAATTTGTCTTCCTGCAGTAGCAAGCTAACATCTTAACTATTGTGCTGCCTGTGGTCAATTACATGCAGTTTATGATAACCCAATTAATTACATTTGTTTGTTTGTTTGTTTTTCACACTTCTTAATCATCCATCTTTCTCAGGGCAGTGTACAATTTAATCAATAAAATTAAGGATTTATACAGA